>OZ037780.1:34164307-34234307 GCA_964035525.1 Porites cylindrica
TGCTAAAAAACGATAAATTATAACAGTGTTATTATTGCGACTTACGAATCATTAAGAATCGTCTGTAAAAAACTAAGTAAACAAAAATTAAGATTAGTTCCGGCCTTGGCTGGTCCTCGTAGTGATGAAGTTTGCTTCCTGTCTAAAACACTGCGAAATTCGCCAATAATCCTGGCCATTTCTGGTCCAGACACTATTCATCTAAGCGGTAGTGCCGATGAGTTCTCGGTGAGACAAATTGCACATCTATCTCCTTTCACGCAGGAATTGTTCTGCTCAAGGCTTTCATCCATGAAAGCCATCCAGCGCATCCTAGAAAATGGTTGAAAATGGTTAAACAAGTTTAAAGACTTTTTTTCCTATTAAAGGAAAACAAAAAGAAGGGAACAAAATACTATGAATCTAGTTTCCATAGTTGCACCTCAAAATGACAATAATTTTCCCGAAACATTCAAATATGTCAATTCTGATAAAAGTATTAATGTGCCGGATTTAGTTTCATGCTTTTATCATAAAGTGCACGATTGCCCTTTAAAATGGCACTTATCCGCCGGACTACTGCTCTAGTTTACAAAGAGGTGTTTGTTTCTGGCTATAAACAAAAGAAGGCAGATTAAAAAATAAGTTGAAAGGTAAAAAGTACTTGTATAAATTATGTTACAGGTCAAAGTTCGGTCAAAGTTACAATGTAAATTCAGGTTAGTTTAGGTTGATTTTAAATTTCCCTTTTCTTCCAGCCCTAACAATTTATTAGGGCTAGGAAACAAAGTAAACTGAGAATCATTCCTAAGTATGTTACATCAAAATTAACCTGAATTTAATTTCGACCTGTAAGATATACAAGCTTTTATTTGAAGCTGTTTTTACTACAAAGGCATAACTTGCTTTTACTGGCCACATTGCAATTAAAGGAATACTCAATAGGACCCAGGAAATTTTCGTCAATCAAAGTTGAAAATTCCTTAATCAGACACATACTGTACTGAAATACATGTACCACCAGGTCCCAGTTATTTAAATGCTAGATAGCGCTATCCACAGGATAATAGTAGGGAAATCAATTGTTGCAATATCCGGCAGCGGATAGTGTTATCCACATTTTGAACTACTGAGGCCAGCTAGATAAGGTCCCTGAGCACTGTAATACTGTGGTTTTTCTAGGCAATATCGCAGCTGATTTGGTTCGTAATCATAAAATCATGACACTCAGCTCTCTTTTACTGAAAAGCACTTTAAATTTAGTGGCTGTGGTCATCATGGAAAGGTGGCCTTGAAAGCCTTGAAAGAATGTACAGAGAACGGAATATCCACAGGAATTAGAAAAAGTGGTCATTAGTAAAGACTGAGGTAAATTTAAGTAAAGGTTTAAAAATTTCTATTATTATAAAAACAAAAAACTAAAAAAGGAGATATCAGAACTAATTACTTAAAGATGTGATATTATACAGTGAAACCTCTATTCAGAGGATACCCTCGGGACTAAGGCAAGTGTAATTATGAACCAACAAATAAAATATATTTCTTTTTTTCTGCCTCGGAATCTGCTGCAGTTATTGTTTCAAGCAGACAATGTCTAAAAATAATGTGTAAATAATTATTATTGACTTAGGGACGGACCATTAGAAAAGTGATGGGGCGGGGGGTGGGGAAAAACCAAAAAAAATTCATGCAAGGGAAAATACCAAGAAAAAAAATTCGTGCAAAGAAGAAGGTAAAGAAAAAAAATTCATGCAGAAGGAAGGTCCAATTGTGACTTTTTTAGAAAGTCTGAGTTTCTTTCAGAAATCAACAATATTACCAGGCACAATATGAATAAACAAAAATCACTTTCTTCTTATTGAAAGGAGACAATTAGAACCTTGTTTTTGTTTCAAATTGCAGCTAGTGTACCTAAAACGTACACTGTATATGTATACTTTATTATAATAAAAATAATAAAATAAAATTTGTAATAAATAAATATTAGAATTTGGTAGCTTTGTAAATATTCTATAAAATTATTTGTGACCCCAATAAAAATTGGAGGATGGGTCTTACCACCTTGAATAAGAATTCTATAATACAATGAAAAAGTGCATTCACACGTAGTAGTAAGTGTTAAAACTTTAACTGTCAATGACATAAACAGCAACACTGCCACCGGTACTTTTTAAGAACCACAAAGTATGGTTTTCATTGGCAGTCAGTCTACCTGCAACATACAGTGTATCGTGTGGTGTATTATAATAAATATCATAAATACATTTAATTATCCATAAACAGTTACAATATTAAACTTATATAGTATGAAGTAGTTTTGTGTTTTGGCCTTTTAATGAAACTACAGGATCTTTTCACTGGATCGGATCTCTTTTAATTTAATGTACATGAACCTATCATAACCAACAATAGCAGGGAAGTGTTTTCTTGGCTCAAAAGCGCAATTTGTATCAATTGACCAAAGTAAACTTTCAACATATTAAAGGCAGCTATGCCCCCAGTCCTTCTTCAATAAGTCATTAAATGACTTAGTTTCATTAATCAATTACATGTATAAAGTAATTTTTAATTATGTTATGCCAATTTCTGGCTTGTTTTTGATAATTTACTGTATGCATATGTCCTTTCGCATTCATCAAAGGCCAACCATTCAGTCCTACTGTGCTAGGATGCGCACAAATACCAGAAGGACATTTCAGGGAGGTGCAAAATGTATCCCACCATTCCTTATAATGTCCACTCCGTCCACTCCAAGTGGCTTTCTCCTCTCTCACTGTGTGTACATTTTTGAAAAGATTTTGCGTTAAAGTGGCCTGTATCCTTTGATCTGTTGTGAGTGTAGAATAATTTATAAAGCACAAAAACATAGATAATGAATCAAGATTTCACTGTTCAAAAAAAAGCAATATTTGTTTGAAAAAAAAAATTCGTGCAGAGGGGTTCACCTGAAAAAAAAATTCCTGCACAAGCAGTGAGCGAAAAAAAAAATTCGTGCAAGCTGAAAATTCCCCACCCCCCCCCCCATCACTTTTCTAATGGTCCGTCCCTTATACTGCAATGTTGTGTGTTGAATTCCCTCAAGTGCATTGCATTGATTTAAGTTAGATAGTTCCTGTTTTGAAAGCTGTCACCATTGTGACTAGTGAGCACTTAATTTAATTTAATTTAATTTAGTCAAGTTTCAGATTTACAATTACAATGACAATCAAATCAATCAATCGCTCAATCTGAGGTAGGCTTAAAACAGAGTACAAGACTCCTTGAAAATAAGGCACCTATTATTACATCATAAATAGATCTAGAGAATTAAGTAAGTAATAAAATTATCTAAAACGTTATTTTAAAAAGTGTTATTAACACTGATTACGGAAGACATGAGAAAAAAAATTCAATAAAAAAATTACCGTCTAATTACTTTAATTTATTAACGTTTTTGATGTCAATCAGTTTTGTGGTATAATACTAGCGGTTGACAGAGTTTCATATGTGACACATACATGCGCATGCTTTTTATTTTTCAACTTCTCTACCGAGTTGTCACTGTAAAACTGGGCAGGTTAAGGAACGATGAATTTTGAAAATATGGACAGTTATGGGGGAGGTACTTCCATGGTTTCATAACCAACAAATAAACTGAAGAAAGAAAGAAGAAAGAAACTATTTTACCCCTCAGTGAGTTCTGTTTCACCTGCTTCAACTGGGTAGAGTATAAACGATTAATAATCATACTATTTTCAAAGCTCATCCAATGAAACAATAATTCATATTTAGATATAGACTTTAATTCGAAAGTGTGTGGCCTATAAATGGTTTTAGAAGTTTGAAAGGCAGCTTATTTTTTTTGAAAGCTCTACCGAGTATTGTTCATCCTGTAAACAAGCTTTAAAAATATTATTCTCTCGCTTACAAAGTTCAAGAAACCTTTTTCGTTTCGGTCAAAAAAAAAGAATAGTAAGTGAACAAAATGATACATACCTCCTGCATACTAAGTATTATAGTTATTGAAACGTATTTACAATAATTAGATATTGTTTTATTGAGTGGAGTAGCATGATACCAGTAAAAATATCTTTCGGCAGTTTGATAACTTTCTTGGAAGCTAATAAATGTTAGGCTATCAACCTTGACAGTGCATGAAGCACAATTTAATTGCATATGTTGTAATGAAGCCGAGGTGATTTCTTAAAATCGTTTGAAAAAATTTTCTAGTAAACCATTTGCGTTTTTTTTTTACGTACAAATTGTAGAAAGGCCAAAGTCCAACAACTTCACCTGCAAATTGTGTGCTAGGTTATTTTTGTAATTCTGTTTACTGTATTACTGTGTGATAACTCGAATTCCCTCACAAACGAACCAAAATTCCGACACTTTCACGTGCAAACTGTGTGATTCTATATCTCATGCAGGCTTTTCCGCAGTAATGATAGTAACTTGAACGTATCGTTAGTTTTGTAACTAGTGCCTAAGAAAGGGCTCTTTTCTTTTAAGAAGCAATAACTTATAACACTTTTAGAATTAAGTTGTCAGAGTTAAAGGCTGCTTCATTAAAGTAGAATCGCACGAGACAACCTCGTGAATAATGACGATGCAACCATCTACAACAATGATGAAAATCGTGACATTTCTTAGCTATTCGGTATTCGACGAGCTTCACTATCTTAAGAAACCATGAAGAAACCTTGAAACCTTCGAGTCGTCACTCTATAGACCTTGTCATGGTTTTCGACGCCATCTTGACGAGTAGACAAACGTGTGAGAAACTACAGTGTTTGTATGAGAATCTCATGTCGAATAATTTCCGTAAAACGGCTGTTCTGAAAAAATATGAATTCTAAACTACAGCTACGAAGCAAGGGATTGTCCTAAAATATTTTGGGGGCGTACTTGTGCTTAAATTTCTCCAGAGGCTTGGTTTAGATTTTCCATATATTTGTCTGTAATTTTTCCCAGGACTTTCTTACAGACAAACGGATAGAAAATTTAAAAAAGTGGTTCTAGGACTTCTAGCGCATGTAACGCTCTCAATTTTTTTTTCAGTAAAATCCTTAGGAGTGAAGCTTTAGTTTACAATCATATTTGTTTCAGAACAATTTTTTGGGGGCCGTTCTACAGAAATTATTCGGCGTTAGATTCCCATACAAAAACTGTAATTTCTCACGCACTTGCCTACTAGTCAAGATGGCGTAGAAAACCGTGACAAGGTCTATTAAAGCAACGTTTGGTGAGTAGATATTCATAGTACTTTTAATTAACAATTTGTTTATTTTGCACCAGATGTCTGAAGGAAAAACAGAAAACTGAAGTCTAAAGTATGAGGATTGAATCAGCTATGCGCAGTGGTTCTCGTTTTCATTAATGTGCAGCTATACCCAATTTCGCACAAAACAAAACATAGCCTTAAGGTGGCTCGGTACAGTTTTTCAGGGTCAATACCTCCCTAGTTTGAGCATAAACTACGTCGCCATAAAAAAAGTTTTGGAAAAATTGCAACCACAGTTATATTAGATAAAAATGAAAATTTGTTATGATCAGGGTTGCAACGGCATCTGAGTTGTCATAGCAACGAAATGACGCTTTTACCTATTTTACTTGCAGCAGTATATCTCGGCACTGGGAACTGTTCTTCCAAAACGTTCACGGGAGCTTTTTCCTCCAATAGCGGCCTCGATGTTCGTGACGTTTAAGCGAAATCTGTAAGATTGTTATCGAGATATTCATTGGAATGAAGTTTTATGGTTAGAAACAGAGTAAAAAATGGACAATATCGTTGTTTGGCTGTTATCTGTAGAAAATGAAGCGCTTTTGACATGCAATTTCACCTCATAGTAGTTTCAATCTTTTTAAAAACGTGTGTAAAGATCATGGAGATAGCTCCAGCCGATTGCTAGAAAGAAGGGTTTGATTAGTATGGATCGAAGCGCTCTTGTTAGCGGTTTTGTAAACATTTTGGTCTTTTTTAACAAATAAGCGAATAATTTTTAAACAACTCGATATATTTTTTTAAAAATTTAAGATTCTTGAGATTATCCTTCCTTTTATGTGGCCTTTTAGTTTCCAGGTTATTTATATATGGTAAGGTAGTAAAATAAGGGCTAAAATTCGTTACTTTTTTATCGGAAGTTTCGTCATTACAAGTGAAAGCCTCTCATTATTCAAGACATTGTCTCCAAGTTTTATTTTCACGTGAAAAGCAGTAACTAACAATGCTTTTGAAATTTGCCAAAATGCTAGCTATTGTTGTGAACGAAAATATGAAACTTGGAGACAATATCCTGAATAATGAGAGGCTCTCAATTATTGTAAACACAAAATTTCTGACAAAATATTAAGGAATTGTAGCCCTTATTTTACTGCCTTACAATATATCAATAACTTGAAACTAAAAGGTCATATAAAAGGAAGGTTAATCTCAAGAATCTCAAAGTTTTTAAAAAATCTGTCGAGCGGTTTATCAGTTATAGACCAAAATGTTCAAAAACCGCTAACAAGAACCCCACGATACATATTGATCAAATCCTTTTTTCTAGCAATCGGCTAAAGCTATCTCCATGATCTTTCACACACGTTTTTAAAAAGATTGAAACTACTATGAGGTGAAATTGCATGTCAAAAGCGCTTCGTTTTCTAAAGACAGCCGAACATCAAGATTGTCCATTTTTTTACCGTATTTCTAACCATAAAACTTTATCCCAACATATCTCGATAACGCTTAAACTTCACGAACATTGACGAGGCTGTTGGAGGAAAAAGCTCTCGTGAATGATTTTGGAAGAACAGTTCCCAGTGCTAAGAAATACTACTGCAAGTAAAATAGGTAATAGTATCATTTCGTTGCTATGACAACTCCGTTGTCATTGCAACCCTGATCATAACAAATTTTCATCTTTATCTAACACAACTGCGGTGGCAATTTTTCCAAAACTTTGTTTATGGCGACGTAGTTTATGCTTAAACTTGGGAGGTATAGACCCTGAAAAACTGTATCGAGCCACCTTAATACAGGATTAAAAGTAGATTTGTCAAATGAAGCCTAACATCTACACATCACAGTGTATGCATTGTAATTGCCATTTGATATGTATCTTTTTTTCATTCGGATAGCTGACACAACCAACTTTAATTTGCTAGTTAAAGCTAATTTTCCTTGAAATTAAATGTTAGTGAACAGAGACCAGCTGTGAGAGACGCTTTCAAGAGGAATAACGTAAATGAAGCTTAGCTTTTGAACGCGAAATATCAGCTCGTCACGCTAGCTGCGCGTCGCTTCATATTGGCGATTTGGACCGAGATTTGATTTCTTGACTTGGTTAAAGTATTGAGTACAGAGAATTAAATTGGTCAACTCGAGATACTGTAGTCTTAAATATTTATTCATATTTGTATCAGGTCAAAAGGGTCTTGTAGGAATATCGTATATATGTGTGTAACATTCCATCAAATTTGCATTCATTTAATGGAATGGCCGTCAAATCACCGACTGCAGACTGGTTATATTAAAACACGGACTAGAGGCCCCTACAAGCCAGGTATAAAACGCACACTACGTTAAAACAGCCCTTGGTGTTCTTTTAGAACATCTAGAGCTTTTAAAAATGAGTAAATGTAAAAATGAGATAAATATAGATTGCGGACCAGGACATTAAAAGCAGTACTAAGGGGTCCTCTCGTCCCACACAGACATTCTTTTGGCTCGTCACGCAATCTCTCCTTCCAAACATGTGATTAAAGGGACGCGATCACGGTTATGCGCATGCGCGCCGTTTGTCTCTTCAGAATATTAAAATTTGTTGGGTCAACACTAAATTCGAAATCGCCATTACCGGTATAATCATTGAAAATCCTTCGTTTTATTCCGACATCCGTCGCTTTGGCTGGCCTAGTTATACTTCGGTGTTGGTGATTAACCTGTGGTTGTGTTGTCTGCCTGGTTACGTTTCAAGAAGACGCAAAAAATAATGTTTTGATCATGGAGGTTCAGAAGAGCATCGTGGTCGTCAGGCAACAGGACGTTCTCAAGGGTCTTTGGAGATAGAGAAGCTTAGCCGATCGATCTGGTATGGTTCTAGGAGTAGCGTGTGGCTTACGAAATGAATACACGGCACTTGGAAAGTGGTTAAAGGCATGAGTTCGTTCAACTTTGATTTGATTTTTGACTCCGACCTGTAGTTATACCGCAACAGGCCGCCCGATCTTCAACGATCTGGTACACTTGAAATGTTCTTTGTATCTTTGCTTTACGATGGTATATGTTCAAGAATTGATGTTTTTAAAATAAATTATTGCCTGAATGTTCTGTTTATAATCTAGTTTCTTAATGTGTTCTACTCGATAACATTTGTTTTGCGGAACGCTGACCCAATGCAACGCGAATGAATTTGTTCATTTGCTGATAAGCAATTGAAGTTTATGCTAGATTAAGGATAATCTTTATACTCATACGTTGTGTGTTTTTGTCACCGGTCAGGCGCTATTTGTAGGTATTTCTGGGTTTATATAAGGCGAACTGAGAGAACAGTAATAAAATATTTGTTTACAAATTTTGTTTGCCGATCGGTGACTGCTTTGTTAGCGTGGGTACGACCTCGTAAAAATACACATTGGTAAATGTTTGTTTCAAAGCAGGACAGCCCAGGGCTGTAAATCTTATTCTTATCGGCTGCAACATATATCTGAGGAGCAGCAAAGAATAAACTTGAATTATGGGGATATGTAAAATCAAACCAAACGCCAGGAAATACTCTCGCTTCGCGAACAATGAATTTGAATTTTGTAAATTTAGTTGCGTGCATCTAACTCGCTTCCGATTGGTTTAAAAACAATCAGCTACTGTCAGAACTCACACATGTGCATTATCGTGAACCAGTCCCTTTAAACCCGAAGAACGTCTGGGTAAAAGCTAAAAAATGTAATACAGATGTCCTGCGCAGGTATAGAAAAGCTGAAGATGGTATATAGAACTCAAATAAACTGAGATATGTTTAAACCTTTATTTAGTGCTTCTTCTTAGCTTTAGACCTTTCATTGATTTTGGTTACATTATTTCGCTGACTCGTTTAGCCGAAACAAAATAACAAAATTTTCAAATGTCTGGTCAGATCCAAGTGCATAACCTATACTGACTTAGGCTTAGTTATAGAGCTAAATGTGACTCTTTGACTGAAGGGCCTCATGTGGCTTCTCCAAACATAGGGAAAAGATTAATTTGCAACTAACCAGTAGGGACTGATGTTTTAAGTGTTAAAAAAACTTCAAGCTAATTATTTCAGTTATAATTCAGTTATGTTTGCATCCCATTTCCTAGTAATATGATGAGTGATTCATACGTCTAAGAGAAAAAAATGGCGGCCGCTCCAGATCCAGAAGAAATCCTTCGTTCGACGAGTGGAAAAGAAAATTTCCAGCGCATTACACGACTTTTAATAAGTGGAGGGACCAGCCTACTGAGGGAGATTTTTGACTCAAAATGTCCTCCAAGTAATCTTCCTACGATTCTCAGCAATCCAGTAACAAAAAAAAAGATAAAAGGTGCAAAACTCACCCTGCCACAGTGGCACTGTCTTTGCCCTTCCCCAGGGGTGTACGGCAAGTCAGCAGATTTTGATGTCACTCTGCTAGTCCGTTTGCTGAGGACAATATGCAACCTGACCCCTCCCTCCACAGGATGGGATGCACAACCAGCTGGTACAGATCACAGTTTAACAGCTGATATAGCAAGAATAAAGTATTACCGAAACTCGGTGTATGGTCACGTGAACCAAGGTATGGCAATCAGAGATAATGAGTTTAAAACACTTTGGCAAGAAATCAGTGAAGCTCTCGTGAGGATTGCTGGGCAGATCAGTTCTACAAGGAAAACTGCATGGCAAGGAGCCATTGCTAAATATTTGACAGATCCTCTAACAACTGAAGATGAACGGAATGTGCAAGAACTTAAGGCATGGTATAAAAGTGATATGGAGATCAAGAAATCCATAGATGAAGTCAGTGAGCGGATAAGTCATTTGGAGGTAGGGCTAAAAGCAAACAAAAAAAGACAAACAAAACAAAACCCAAACATAAATTGACATTTCCGTTGTGGAGAGAACTTTAAGGCTTTCAAATTCAATCGATTTATGCTGTTTGATAAAGCCAAGGAGTTACTGGGTTATTTTTAAATTTACTCATTTAGTGCAATATAAAGCAGCTTCTTTTTTGTCCCAGATATGGTGACTAATGACAGTTTGAATTTTACACTCAGACAGCAGTTCATGAAGGAACAGATTTGATGGAGGCAACAGTTTGTAAGGAAGCAAAAGAAATTAAAGATCATCTGGAAGAGATGAATCAGTCGATAGACACACTTGCCTCTTCAAGTCCTGCAAAACAGTCATCTAGGGGTGAGTTTCTTAAAACATTACTCCTTTGCTCAGGGAACCGAGAGTTACCCAATTGTGGTCACCTCTATTAAAGGGCCACCATTCGCTTGATACACTTACTTTGGCTTTGTGTTAAGAATGAAAGAACGTACAATCCGAGAAAGAGGGTGATGACTGATTGTGGGCCAATTCTGTTCCCGTCACGTGTTTGTTTCAAAATAAAGTGATGTTTCTTCTAAAGGTTATTTTACGACGAACCTCTATTGGAATTCCGAGGAAAATTTTGACCTATTTACATACTAAGCAACGTCCACCTTGGCTCCACGTCTCCTTTTTCAACCATTTTAACCAACCCTTAACAATTTAACAATATTGTGGCACTCACACGTGCCAGACACAAAAAATACTCACATACGCGCGATACAAAGACCTCCAAGTGTACGCTTCGAAAGCGTCTTGTTTCTATTTCAGGCGGAAGGAATCATCATGGCCGAGCGGTTAGAACGCTGGATTTGCAATCCCGAGGCCCCGAGTTCAAATCCAGCCCTGACCGCTAGCCTCTCGAGTTTTTTTCCGGGGGCTCCGATTAAGATTGATAAACAAGCTATCAGTTATTATTGGTAAATCGGTGTTTCATAGCAAAAATTATCGTTTATTGTTTTCGGTCGGCTGAGTGGTCTTTTCTCGGCTTGCGCGATAGTTTATGTAACACGATTGTCGTCGGCTCTGGTTATTTATCTGCATTTGCTTTGTTACACAATATATTGTGGTATTCAATGTAACGTGGTCACGTTCTAATAAGCCTTCTTCTAGCATATTTTTAACTGAAAGGAAGCAATTGAAGTTCACTGGTTTGAGAGATGATATCACTTGTGTCGTGTTCGGCCGTACCGCCTCCGTGGTTCACAGTGACTTACCGTTGATAATCAACTAAGAAAGACCTCTACAAGGCAAAATTGAGATTATTTGGCACTGTATTAACATAAAAAACAATTTTTTTCTCTCTTTGTCGCAGATTATCTTTCGCATAAAAGTATAGTGCAACGGCATTTTTGACGAAAGTATTCTTTCCACAGGGTACCAAACCAAGTTGGAAAATTACGGAAATTCCAGTGGGTAGGGGGATATGACAAGCATCCCCTGGTTGTGGATCTAGAACAAAAGTGCCCTCCGTAAGGGGTATGGATATTTTTTGGAACACAATGAATAGATTATCCTCGCAAAGAGAGTCTTAATGGTGTGGAAGAACTGACAATTTTGACGGTTGACGGTTATTAAGTGGACATTTCGTCCTAGAATTTAAGTAGATAGATATGACTCCTGTATAAATTAATTGGAACTGTTGTGTTTTGGATCGAACTGGATGTTGTGTTGGCCTTTCACTTATATAAATTTGAAACATAATAGATATAAGCAAGTTGCAAGGTCTTCCAATGTCTAGAAAAAGTGTTTTTGAGAAGTGAAGATCAACTGAAATAGTGAGATTTGCAATGCCCGAAAAATTCTGGGTTGTCGGGAAAACCCTGACCTCTGCGACGTATGAAGAAATGGTCTATTGTACCGATCTGAATTTGCTAATTAACGTAAAAGAATAGTCCCTTGGTTCCAGGTGAAACCTGCCCAGACCAAGCCGAAGCTTGTTTGGATAATCGGAAACCTTGGGTGTGACAAACTTGTGAACCGGGGGTGGGTATACATTTCACAGTGAAGAATGAAATTTCACTGGGGAACTGGCGGGAGAAGTTGAACTTCGGACAAATTTAGCCTGGAGCTGAGAGCAGTGTTGAGTGTTTTACTTGATTTTTTTTTGCTTCAGGTTCCTAATCACACATTTATACCGGTGCAGCGCTCTAACCAATTGAGCTAGCAAGCCAGCTGAGAGCTGGTCATTAATTGTTGGTAATATACCCGGGAAAGATGAAGACGAAATGATGAATATCTGAATTTCATATATTTGAACCGCGGAATTAAAAAGCAAATGAAGAGAACATGATCATTGCAGTCAAAGACGCGACTTTGCGAAATGAAAGCCTGAAATATTTAGGCCTTGCCGGGATTTGACTGGAGCTTGTCATTTTTTGTGAAGTGAAATAGAGAAACAGGTTACAATCACATTAATTGGTCGTCTACATCCACCTTTAACAGATTTTTTTATGTCATTAGCTCTTCTTAGATTAAAGATTGACTGTGAGGCCATTTCTGGACCTGGTCTGCAACAAGGAGCTACGGTGATGATAGGGCAGCCACAGGAATCCAAAGGAGTGATCGAGGAAGGGGCAGTTGCATCGGTCACCTCAAGTCAGTCACAAGTGTCAAACACAACTGCTTCCCTAAGTGGGAATGTCGGAAACGGTGTCATTCCTTCCCAACAACAAATTCTGAATTTAATTGCCTCAAAGTACTTGAACAACCTAAATCCATCAACACCGGAAGATTTCAATGGTTTTATACGATATATGAAAGAGGTACGCGAGGTGATTTTAGTTGACTGTAAGCCTGGAAGCTTGATGATCAGTGTAGAGTGCGGTTCTTTGAAGATTCTTGAAGAACTTTGGCAAGACTATCGTACAGGTAATCTTGGTCGAGTGGTGCAGGAATGCCTAATAACGGAGGATATTCTTAAAGAACTTGGCCTTTCTGAGATAAAACTGACCACGACCATCGACGAAAAAGACTACAAAGATTGTCAAAAGTACTTAGCAGGATGTAGGTATGAACTATATGGTACATTAGTATAGGCCCTTTTGCCCAGGGGGTTACGTACTCCGGATTTCAAGTGATAGGGATGATTGAAGGTTTTTTTTGGGTTTGAAAAATGGCAAGTATCTTTTTGGGTAGCTTGATTTAAGTAGGGATTTTTTGGGGCATTCAAAACAATCTGAAGATTCGTGATAGTTCCTACGTATCCCGGACACGTAGTTCCGCGAATATATTTTTATGGCTTGGAAATTGGGTATGGGATTGTTTTGGGTTTTGTTTGAAGCCCTAGGGATTTTTTGGGGTTTTGATTTTCCCCCGTTAAATCATCCCTGTCACTTGAAAAGCAACCCCTAAAGATGAGTGGATACGCGAATATTTAGTGACTACGTATCCGCTTATCCACTTTGTCACTACGTATCCGTGTATCCACTTAGTAAATATCTTTTAAATAATAGTCACTGCTTATTTTCTTATCCACCACGATATACACTTAAGACAGCACATAAAGCTTATAGTATGTCTATTTGTCGTTCTTCAAGCCACTGAAGGTAGAAAAGCGCATAAAAGGAAAATCTGCGTATCCACGTATCCAGCTCTTTCAGGGATACAGCTTTGAAGTGGCAGGGTATGTAAAATAACGGAGCAAAAACGGAGTCCAGCCTATAAACTCTGAAACATTTTTAATATATTGGCCTAAAAGATTAAACTGCTTTTTAAGTAAAGCTACTAAATTTACATATAACTGTTCCAAACAAAAAGATATGAAAAGACCTAATTAACTATGGGGGTTATGTAACTGGTTGCATAATACTTGTCACAAATTGTATGCTTTGACAACACTTAATGAAAAGCGATAATGTAAGAGGTTACTCTGCAGTTACTCCGCTGACAAGATAATTATTGTTGCTTAAACCCAGTCAAATCACAGTCTGTAGTGAAATGGTCAACATTCCTGGAATCATGATAGATTTTTAATACATCGAACGTGGGTTTTTGAGAGGCCAACTTTTATTATTATTGTTTTTTTGGTGGGGAAGGAAGGTTAAGAAAAGAATCCTTGAAACAGACTTGGAAAAACAAATTCTTTCACAGAATTGAGAGTCTTATATTGATAAATAAGGAAAAATCAGCCACAGTATTAGGTTTGGAAAAAAAATCCTGGCCCAAAACTAGCAACCGAGCCCTCCCCTTCCTTCCTCCCATATACACATTAACTACCCCGCACCAGCACCCGGTACGAAGGTCTCTGATAATGATCTGATTTTCCAGCGAGCTGAGTAAAAAATAAAGATGTAGATGTAAAGCTAGGTCGTTATTGAAAACATGTTGTTTCCAATAATCTATTAAGATAGAGAGTGCACTTAAATACAGGCTTTTTTAAAAACTAGCAAACTATAACCGAAAAACAAAAAAATTGTCCGCCAAAACGCACATTAAATGCAAATGGCGATGCTTTGCGCTATATCTGTTCTTTGTGCGAGGATACTAATACGTTTAGGATGTTGATATATCCGTTTTACACTAGTTCTCCAAAACAGCCCTTAACCTACTAGTACGTAGCTCCTTCTTCAAGGCGATAAGCCTAAGCTTATATTGTCTGCGAGTGGTTATACCTTGTTATTTCGAAGAGTCTTCAACACCTGTAGTATCGAAGAGCCACGTCTGTACGTCGTTAACACGAAACTCCACCGCCACGGCTAAAACTTAAAAGACGATATCCAATTGAAAAAATCAATATCGAAGCAAGAAAAAATCAAGAAGAACGTATAAACGGCGTTTTACGTTTATGTATATATAAGCTTAAAGTCGTTATTTTTGCGCGCTCGTTTATCCAAAGATAATTTGATCCAAGACCAGTGATTGGTTCAAGTGTTCAACGTGATCAAATCAATGATTTATTTGCGTGATCGAGACAAATGATTGTTATAACTCTCTCTGAGGGTTAAAAAAGCTAACTCATATTGTGAGTAATTTTACTCAATAAAATCAGTAAAATGTAACACTTTATTAAAAATTGAGTTATCTTAGCTCATTTGTAAAAATGTTTTTTTTTTACTGTGCGGGAAGAAAACAAGGTTGAATTCTTCGAAGGACAATTTCGCACCGCAAAGTTTTCCTTTGTCCACAAAAAGAAAAGTGAGCATTCTTTTGAACTTTCCCGTTCTTTCAACGATATTGAACAACGCAAAACTTTGGCCTTGGTGAAGAAGTTTGATATCGGACTGTCCTTTGGCGACGGCGTCCATCGTGAACTAAATCGATCACGTGACGAACACGGTTGATAATATGTTTCATCTGCAAAGCATGCCGGGAAGGGTGTTACCTACTCCTTCCCTGGATCGTTAACATTACGATTCAAGCGAATTTTACAAGGATATTAGTATGGAGTCATCAGAGCAACCCGCTCCTCACCACTTTGCACTAACAGGCTGATTTTCGGTAAGGGGGCTTTTTTTATCTCTTTCCTCTGAATATGATAGCCAATCCCATAATTTCAAAAATTTGAATTTCTGTGACGTCACACTTGTTTTCTTTCTTAATTCAATGTTGCAACAATCTTCGGCGGTATTACACAGTTTTCATGACCCTTAAAAATAATGAAAGTAGGTAAAAATATTCAACACGTAATTGCAATATGTAAGATGCTTGTCAGATAACTTCTGATAAACAACAGCTTTCGATATTTTAATTTGATGCTCTTAGCCCTTGTTACGCTAGAATCTGATACCGAAACACAGCAACTGAGCAATTGAAAGACCTTAATCAACGATATATAAGAATGAAGAAGAGGAACTTAACACAATTAGGGCGAAGGAAAGTTTCTTGTATTTTTAGCGGAGCACCGTGGTTAAGAAAATTTGGTAAACTATCCATTCGAGAAAATTTGGTTTTGACGTCACCGTACGTCCATACGGACTCTCCGGGTAGGGGTAAGTTGAAACGAATTCCCCCCCCCCCCCCCCTCCCGTAGACAGTTTTGTCCGGTATTGTTTCAAAAGCCTTTAGAAATGATTGACAAATCAGAATCTGTCAACTGACCACATGTTTGGTGGATTTTAGGAGCCGGCCATTTAACTTTTGGGGGGATTATGGGTGATTTCAGAAAAATATATATCCTCCAGTCTGATTTCAAGAGGAAAGAAGAATGCAAATAGATTTCTGGGAAAAATAATATCCTGCACTGAAAAAATATCGCTCATGACGTATAATGGTGAAAAAAAAATCGTACACCGTTATGTGCCGGGGAAAAAATTTCTAACTCCAGAGAGGTTTGGGAAAAAATTCTTACCCAAACTAAATCAGTAAAATTACCCATACGTCCCTCCCCCACAAACGTCCAATGGTCATGTCAACCATTTAGGGGGCAGGGGAAGAAACGGATTTGACACCTTAGTAAATGTCATCCATCAACAAAATGGCTGCCGCGCGTTCATCAGGTGGTGGTTTTCAAGACTAAAGTTTTGCATTTCAAGATTGAAAATACGCCGATTTAAGACACAAGTGGAAAGAGTAAGTTCAAAAGAATGTTTAGTTTCCTTTTTGTGGACAAACGAAAGCTTTTCGCTATGAAATCGTCTTTCGAGGAATTCAACCATGTTTACTACACGTCGTATCGGAGCGCTTGGCTTGTTTTGAACCAAGCATGGCAGCGAGGCCTTCTGAAGACACTTGAAGTACATTCTGTGCTCTATCATCAAAGAAAAGTACGTTTTTAAAAGGGAATTTTTGTATTTATAAAGGTTTCATCTACGTTTTCCACATTTTGACATCGGCGTGAAAGAAAAAACACAAAATGCGCATTTGAAATTGATTTTCTGCCATGTGCTCGACCGATTTAACTTACGTGAACGCAGCGAGTTAACTTGTGTTACGCGAATTGCCTTTTAGGATTAACTTATTTATCTGTCATTGTTCATTCATAACATTAGCTCAAAGAACGACCATGAGACTACAGATCGTGAGATTTTTAGAAACATTCAGACGGGCCCTTTCTCGAATTAAAACTGAAGTGTTGTTTTTGTACATGTTCCGCATTGAATTACTAGTTATTTTCTCATTCATTACTTGCCATTCAAGAATTTTGCAGTGTGTAGATTTCAAGAATTTCTGCAGTTTTGCACTGTGCAATGTGTTGCTCTTTTTACATAACTTGTGCCCTGAATACAGCTGAATACCGCTTGAATGAAGTTTACTGAGTTTGATTTCAGTTGTTTGTTTACGGCCTGATATTCTCACCAAAAAAGTGAGCTTATCTAAAATATGAAAGAGTTCTCCTCTATTCTAAAACGGACAGACTCGTCGGCTTTTCGAGCCCGAATATGTCTTTTTTAACAAAAAAAAAAAGTTGTAAGTAGCGGTATTAACGTTTATACATGTATTGGATTATAGCGGAGCTCTCGCGCGCAAAGCGCGCGCAGCGGAGCACCATGGGTAAGAAAATGTGGTAATCTAGCCATCCGAGAAAATTTGGTAATCAAGTTACGGTACACCGCCAGCCCGGGAGTCCGTCCGTCCGCATCACAGGCATACCAATGTAAAATAACTCAACCAACAGGTATGGCAACCCAAATGCAAATCGAGCTTATTTTGGCGAGAAATCGCATAGCCACCCGCGTCTTGTAAAACAGAGGCAGCTAAAGAGTCAATTAAGACGAAAACGGAACGCGGAAATTCTGTATCCTTGTTGTCTAAAGTATTAAGCTTAGATTAATTGTCATGTCCACAAATTTGGAAAAGACAGAGAAAAAGAGAGAGTAGGCGGCAGGCCAGCGAAACCCAACGACAGAGATCTATAGCGAGAGATAAAAAACAAAGGAGACATTTTCTGTTGGATAGCAACATGAAAATTGTGTAGCAGCGTGACAAAATGAGAAAGGCTAGCGGCCACCAATGCAAGGAGAAAATGAGCGGCAGTGAAAAAAAAGTGAACGAGAACGCGTACGACATTTCCTCCATGAAAAAGTTTCTGGATGTTTCGCGTTGTAGGACGTGCAAAACAACGGCAAACAAATATACAAAAAAAGTGTGCTGCACGTGCAAAGTTGTTTTTTTGCTAATTAGACCTATTGTTGTTTTTCACCGTTCTCCGGCATAGCCTTCGCCGCTTAGCATTACACGATTTTATATTTTGTTTGAACAAACTACAAATATTATCGAGAGCTTCGCTTTTAGCCCTGGCTAAATCTATATATTAGCTAGTACGTAGTTATTGACAGTTTAGGGTAATTAAATTTATAATTAGGTTCTTGTTTTCTTATTTTTCTACTATTAGTTTTTGGGCAGCAGAAAAATAGAGCTTTAGAGCACATTCATGTTACTTTTGAGGGAAAGGCTAAGTGATTTTAGAGAAAAATAATTTGCAACAGCCCAAGAGTGAACCAAATCTTACATCGAGTTGATAGCCTCATATGTACACCCAAAAACTAGCAATCATCTTCGATCCCTTTTAAGAGCCATAATGGCTCTTGATCACGGTAGATTATTTAGGCCTGGAAAAAAATCAGTCCGAATTTTTTGCGTTCGACAAGTTTACATTGCAAAAAGTCTGGGCGCGTGTAAACCAACCTTTTATACATGAGGTGAAACAGTACTATGAGGCACTGTTTTTTTTTTTCATACAGACCTCGCTCTTACACATCAAGCAAGGTGAAAAGCGATAACGATGCCATCCGAAATCGGATTTCCGACTTTGACAAGTGACATATTTGTCAACCAAAAACCCAATAAACCAACGAGCCATGAATAATAGAAGACTCCTGATAGCAGCTGAATTTTATTTTGTACATCCAGTGGAAAAAGACAGTTAAAAACATCACAAGTTGACACAAAACTGTGTCAGGTTCAGCTATCAAAGTAAACAACTTTCAAGATGCTGCATTAAATTTCCGCATGAATTCACCTGTTTTGACCAATCAGAGCATAAAAATTGGACGTAGAGCATGACCAACGCGTGACCATGGTGAGCAAAGTCAAAAGCAACTGTCTTCCCTGCATGTAATAGCTGGCTGAATTTTCGTGTCCGAGGTCAGTTTGAAATCAAAATTTTAATTGTCCGGCACATAAACACTGCGATCATTTGAAAACTAGTAACTTGTCAGCGGATAACTTCAAAAAAATACTTGACCTCGATGGGTCGGCACCCGCGATACGGTCAAGTGATACTGGTCAGCGGATACCCTGTTTTGACCGCTGTCAATTGATCACAACATTGATGTCTATTATGTGTGCATTATTATCAGTTTTCCTGTGCTCCCAAACTAGCTAGAAAGTGTGGGATTGCACATTGATGGCGATCTAGTAAAACAATTAACTGGTCAGCGGACAGCTTCCAAATAAATCACGTCACCTCGATAAGTTGACACATGAGCTCGTGATATGGTCACGCGATACTGGTCAGTGGCTATCCTGTTTTGACAGCTGTCAATTGACCATATTGTGAATGTCGAATATAAAAGATGTGTATTTGTCAAGACACTCCTGAGACACCCCTCCCTTCCTTTTGATAGTTCTCCCCTACCCCACCCGTACAATCTGTAGACGCGTACGCTCGGTCAATCACGTGACAACCAAACGAAAAGAGGTTGAACATATTCTATGAGTATGGGGCTCTCGCGCGTGGGAGCCCCGCTATCATAAAATATGCAGTATTTATTCGATACTGTATCATGAAACTAACCGATCACAGTGTGACATATGCAATATATTTTATCTATCAGTATTTCATTGTCATGTAAATTAATTTGTAATTTCAAAGTCAATCTTCAAATCTTTATCGAAATATAACGGAAACCCACAAATAGAAACTGATTGATCTAGCTTGGGTAAACAGGTATAGTCAAACCTCTTTAATACGGACACCAAAGTGTCAGAACCAAGTGTCCGTTTTACAGAGGTGTCCGTGTTATAGAGGTAGGGAATGTATGATTTTTGGCATTTCTGGGACAAACGAACTGTCCGTAATAGAGAGTTGTCCGTATAATAGAGGTGTCCGTAAGGAGAGGTTAGAATGTACTTATATTTTTGGGTATTGAAGTGGCAAATTTCTATCAGCAGGTTCTTAAAGCACTAAGTTGTTACTCGCAGATTTTTATTGTATACCAATGTGATAGGGATAAAACAAATTGTCTTATTATTCACGAAGAGACGCCCAGCAACTAAGCTTCGGCAGGCTATGCTTTAACATATTAATTCATATACGTAACACCTTTTTTTTTTGCCTTTTTTTTTTGTTTTTTTACTTTTTAAATTTTTTGTTAGCCTTGCTTTACATATTTCATGTCTTGCTACGTTCATGACGGGTTCTTTTTATACCCTACGTCTCTAGGTCACGACAAAGGAAATTAGCATCTCGGCAAGCAAGTATGGAGTATCAAAGGTACTGACGTCTCAAATTGTTGCAAAGTTAGGAGAAAAGAGATTTATAGCCTGCGTGGCAGGCGTCCAAAGGGAAGGAAGGGTGAAAAGGGGGAGAGGAGAAAGTGGATTTTAGGGCTAATATCATGGGTGACGAATTACTCCTTAATTTTGGCGCGAAATTTCAGCGTTAATTTGTAATTTCACATGTGAAATTACAAAATTGCCTTGGTAACCTAACGTACGTCTCAGTATCAAGATGGCGACGAAGTTTTAAAATGCCGTGAATGAAGATGTCAGGGCACAAAAAGAGGCTTTAGAAAACCTGAACACACAAGAGAACATCAAGAAGGATTCTAACAGGTATTTTGCCGAAAAAGTCTGAAAAATTCTGAACTTTATAAGCCAAATTTATGGTCTAAACATTTGAGAGAGTGCCGGAGTTTTCGATCGATACGATCCAGGATAAACATATCAAAAATCCAAGATTACTAACGTAATTCGTCACCCATGATATTAATAGGTAATCAAATGGTATACTCGTGAAATTAGGGAATAATTTCACTTGGGTTTTGTCCAAATCCTAATAATTAATTAGGAAAATTATCTAAATAAATATGAAAATAAAATTATTATTAATTAGGGAAATTATTAGGAATTGGAAAAACGCGCGTGAAATTATTCCCTAATTTCACTCGTCACCATTTGATTACATATACTAATTTGATAGAATTGTACCCTGGGTTCCAGAGGGTGTTTTTCCTGTTGTTTGCGGTGAAAATTGAGCGGCGAAGCCACGATCGTGACGAGGGGGAAAAAAACCCCTCTGGTCACGGCAATTACGAACCTCGCTTCCATGCGATTTTGAAACAAGATAGCTCGCCAAACCGGTTTTTTGTGGGATCTTTTTGTTTTCGTAATTTGACATGTCTGCACGTGGAGCAGTGATGCGCAAAACGAGGCGTAATCTGTCAAATTCGGGAAAGGCGAATTTCGTGAGCAGTGTTTCGATAACTCCGGTGAAACGATGACGTCTGTAAATAGTGTATATAGAGTAAATATTGTTTGCAGAGTGTGTAATGTAAATTTTTTATATAATATCTGGATATGGAAAGTTCAACTTATTCGACGGTTTCTGTTCCAAAGAGCAAAATATAGACGCATAGTTGTCATCTGTGCTGGGATTTCCCGTCAGCAAGGAGAGCACTACTTCATCCGTTTTGTGCATGAAATGTAGAAGGCAATTGGACAAATTTGAAAAGTTCTTTGAGGGGCTTAGTGTTTTTAAAGAGAAGGCCGATCAGACGCTCAAGGAGCAGAGAGAAATGACAGAACGGGGAACTCACGTGGACAGAGTGTAAAGGTGACACAAAAGTTCGCCGACTTCGAGCAGTCCTGCCAGGAAGAAGTCCACATTTAACTCTCCTCCAAGTGTTCCGCCGAGATCTTTGTCGAGACAGAAAGAAAATGTGTTACCGCCAGAACTTCAAGTCAACGACGACATAGTGGTCCCTGGCAAACCCAAGAGAATTACTTCGTCCATCGAGTTGAGAAAAATTGATATCGCTTTGAATAAACCTACAAGCTTACAGCGATGAATAATTTCCGAGTTTTCTTTGTGGCGAATCGAGCAGCAATAATTTTTGTGTTTGCAAGGTTTGCATGATCTTTGAGCTCTTTTATGTGTGCATTAATCAAGGCGGTCAACAAGCAGACAACAACTAAGACGGCCGGTTTATGATAGTTGAACCCTCGATCATGTGGAAATATGCACATACTCTCTGAACGATTTGAAAGATCAAAGACTTCCCGCATCCAGTTGGAAGCATAGCAAACACATCTTTTCGCTTGATGAAGTGGAGCAAGGCTTCTTCCTGGACAGGTTTCAACTCAAGAATATTGGAAAAACCACTATCCATCGCAAATTGTATTGCACCACGAAAGGCTCGCCCGAATTTGTTTGAAGTTTCTTCGAGCAGAAAAAGCAGCTTTTAGGGCTGCTAAGGAGCATTCCAGAGATACGGCCAGTGAGAGTCCTTGTTAGATCATTATCACTCGAAAAAAGGTCTGGGGCTAAATTCGAACACCAATCAGCGACCGAGTTCAAAATCTGTACCCATGGAAGTGAGGTTCGTAGCTGCCGTGACCAGAGGGTTTTTTTTTGCGCTCGTCACAATCGCGGCTTCGCCACTCAATTTTGCCGCAAACAACAGGAAAAAAACCCTCTGGCACCCAGGGTAATAGAATTGCCAAACCTTTAAAGTTGAATTGATTGATATATCAACAGTTATTATGATCGATTAACTGATACCAGTTTATTATCTGTAAATTTTAGTTCATATGATGGATGGCTTGAAGACTTGCCTTTTCCAATACCACCGGTCTGTATTGTTTTTTCTCTTCAATTTGCTGACTGTAGTTCATTCATTTAAGGTACATTCCGTGACAAGTACGGTTCTTATTCTCAGAAGCAATTACACCTGCGAACAAAACAGATAGTTTGGTGACTGTCACGTAACGTTTATTGAAAACCAAGCCGACAATATTTACTCAATTGTCTTTCTCCAATTAGTAGAGAGTTTTAGATTCGAATTTACCGCGAGCCTCTAACCGCGATTTGCAGTTACCCGTTTGCGATTCGACGTTCAAACATAATTCGATTTAGATTGGCGGTGGATCAGATTACGGCCGCCATTTTGAATCAGCAGCCATGAATGGCACTTGTTTTCAAGATCCAATAGGATTTATCAAGCTTTCAGGTAAGTGACACACGTGAAAACCTACCTCCCCACGTTGAAAACGCACATCGTAAACCTCAAACGTGACGGGAAAGACTTGTCACGTGACCTCCAGCGGTTAGAGGTTCGCGGTAAACTCGAATCTAAAACTCTCCAGTGTGTAAACGCTA
The DNA here is from genome assembly GCA_964035525.1 of Porites cylindrica. NCBI lineage: Eukaryota > Metazoa > Cnidaria > Anthozoa > Scleractinia > Poritidae > Porites > Porites cylindrica. The sequence continues at coordinate 34,187,603 of OZ037780.1, forward strand.
GAACGACTGACACTTGAATAAAGTTACTACTACTTCATTTTAAACGCCCGATAATTTGTTTTATAGCCATGATTAATCATGAAGTAATCAGAAACGAATGTAGTATATATGGTTTCGCAGAACGATATCAAAGTCTCTTTACGACGATGAAACAATGAATGAAACTTGTCATTGCACGAGACTGTTTAAGGCTTTGACCATTTTGTGTGTAAATAGCATTTTTTTATAACAGCTTTTTTTAATACATTGATTGTACTCTGAGGCCATGATAGATTTTTATTTTTGTGCACGCGATTGAGGCAATGCATAATGCGATACAAAAACTGAAATTATTGTTATCATTATTTTTAAAAAGCATCAAATATACTTACTGTAAAGGTTCACACAGGGACTGTAATGGTCTCTCTATCTCGTTTACTGCTTGGAATCGCATGACTCCAGATTTATTTAACACAATACACTGGTAAATTGATGGCGTGTAGACCCCAGACATGGACAATATTTTCCTTTGGTTTGTTTTTTGCACGTTACCTTTGCACTCCTGTATTACTAACTGTCATCACAATGGAAGGAAGGAAAATTTTAATTGACAATTAGTTGCTAAAATGTTATAAATTTATTCATAGAAAGGTCATCGATTTGTACTTTTAATTGATAGAGCTTCTGTAAGAACTTCATTATATCAACGTTCTCACTTCACAGCTTCAACATTTTTGTAAATGATTGAGGAAGTAGTTACGGTAACTATTTCCTAATGATGTCACAATATTAGGCTCTTGTTTATCTAAGGGGATTGCTGTTAGCTGCAGGCAGCCAGTCAATGAGTAGTTAATGAGTTAAGGATTAATGACAAAGCTTATAATCTGATGCTATTGTCTTCGTCTCATTTAATCCCGACTCGACGCCGTAGGATCTTTATGGCTCCGTTCTCGTGTCGCCCAACATTACAGAAATACTGGCAAATGCTGAGCAGTTTATGGGTTTTAAAGAATATCGAACTGCAGCAGCACTCTTTACCATAGCACTCCAGCGACTTGGACATCTCGCTTCTCCGCGGATGGTTGCAGATTTGTTGTGCAAGCGGGCAGAATGTCTTCTTCTCATGGTAAGCTAAAACCATTTCATCAAGGTACTCCAAAGGTCTATACGCACTCATTTGATGAAAGGGTAAAAGTGGCTAGGATTAGGTTTGAGCTGAAGAAAAAATATATACAACACTACGTCGAGACCCATTGTTTATTTCGCAGTACCATTTGCATACTTAGATGGTGTTCCATAGAGATGACAAAATATTTCTCTCCGGGTACTCTGGTTTTCCCCTCTCCTAAAAAACTACCCTTTTTACAGCCGCCGAGGGGGGTGGGGGGGGGAGGGGGACGGCACTACACAGGCTACTCAAAAACCAACATTATTATCACTACACGCGGCCAAATGACAAACTGCCCTCTCTAAAATGCTGCTTTTCGCGGGCCAAACGGCAAAGTGCGGGCTGTAAATGGAACTTGCAGTCCGCAACATGATTTCATGTTAAACAATCTTTACCTTATGAAATAAATTTGTACGATTTGACCTTGTGTATTGATGATGATGATAACCACATGACTTTTGGAGGGCATTAATAGTTTATTTGTATCCCTCGTAGCATTACTTGCACCCTCGCTCCGCTCGGGCACAAATGATGCTACTCGGACCACAAATAAACTATCTGCCCTCCACAAGTTATGTGATTGTCCTATTTCCGAATTCCAATTCGAGGCGGCAGGGGTGTAAATTAAATGGAATGGCCCTGACATTATGGTAAGCTATTAAATTAAAGGGGCTGTATCACGACAGTCCAGTTCATTTTGTTTAATTTTGCCAATTACTCGCCCTCAATCGCCATGAAATTTAAAGTCAGAAATTACATGTTAATGACAAAATCAGAGATCCGAGACAAACAAATATGTCTCCTGAGCATTATTTTTGAAGTTGCAAGCAGCAGGGATCAACTTAGGCTGAACAGTTTTCAAAAATCCTAATTTCAATCCGTTTCAATCTTCTTCAGTTTTGCCCATCCGTGACATCTGTATCTGTTATGTTATTTTAACCTTCCTTTTAAGTTTTAAGCGGTTATTTTTATGTTTCTCTTAATTTAACGGGCATTTTGTAATTTTCTAATTTGACTGAATTTCGTGACATAGCTCCTTTAAGCGGATTTAGTTATTTTCTTGTTCGATGTGCGCAGAGCTAAAAAAATCAATAAATTGTTTTCCTTGTTACTTTGTTTTTATGTCAGTTCATAATTATCATTTAGCCTACCGTTCTTCGTATCCTTGAAGAAAGGATAAGAATTCATGCAATTAATAGATCATCTAATGGCCATATTCAGGGAAACAATGAACTTCCTAATTTTTTTATTCTGAGTTATTCATGATCGAAAATTATAACGCTTGTCTTTAAAACATCTACCCGCAGCTATTCACCTTCTTTTGGGAACCACTGTTCTATAGTGCGGGGATCTTAAATACGATCACAGTTAATTCGTATCCTTTAAGACAAGATCATCAATTCAAATTGTTACACTCAATGGTCTTTGCCTGATTTTAATTTCAGAATTATGTCCAGTACGTTTTGCGAGATTGTCAAACTGGTGAGTATTGTTCAGAGTGTTGCTAACTGAAGCATTTCAGCAAGTTTACTTATTATTATAATCGCTATCCTCGTGCTCACAATCTTCTTCATCATCACCATCACCATTGTCGTCGTCGTCGTCATCATCATCCTCACCCTCATCCTCATCCTAATCCTCACCATCGTCATCGATCATCATCTTCATTATCATCATTATAACCTCATCATCATCATCATTATTATTCTCATAGCTTTAATGGAGGTATCAATTCCTAAATGTTTTTCCAACATAATGGTTTGGTTTCATCCCAATATATACTTCTTCCACGACTCAGTAGTATCACAACTGGTATTGAACCCCACACCCTAGCCTTTCTTTTACATCTTCTAATTTAATTAAGAAATGGTACACGTGCAGCGTGCAACCATCGAGTTATGGATGTACACGGGAGGTTGCTAAGCACGAAATCTCGAGAAAGTCTAGCCTAGGCTCCTGAGTGATTAACAAACCTCCGAAGTGTATCGGTGACGGTAAACGCCTAAACATGATCCGTTCATAGTCTTCATAGGTGTTTTTCGCTTAAGGTTATGGCCCCTGACTTTATTTCAATTTTTTACAATTCTAGCAAGGAGAATGATTGGCAAAGAAACCGAATACGTCGCTTTTCTGCTGTTTCGCGCTTTTGAAATGCAAGGGGAAGTAGAGGAAGCCTTCGGTCACGCAGTCATTTACAGAGCTCTGGATCCTCAGGTATTGCCTTTTCCTATATCGTTCCTTCGAGGTCAGCTCTAAGAAAATTGTTGCCAACTGGATATAGAAAAATAAGTCAAGTCGGATATTTTCTGTTTTCTTCACTTGTGTATTAAAATTTTCAAAATATCCGAACCTTAAGCATGAAAACGCTATTCCCCCGGTTATAAGCATGGACGCAAAATAGACGTATTTTACGGGAGTAGTATAATTGCGTTACTGTTCACAGGTAACATGATAATCAAATAAGGAAATGACGCAGGAAACTTTAAATTAACTACGACATCATAAACAAAAAACGAGGAGTCCAAAGACTACTGCAAAGCTGACCATAACAGCGTGTATTGCTTTTTTATCTCAATATTTTGGCATGGCCAGCCGAAATATTGTTATAAAAAAGCAAAACGTGTTGTTATGATCAGCTTTGCAGTAGTCTTTGGACTTCTTGTTTTTTGTTCTTAATATTTTAGCTGATTAGATCTCTTTTCTAGAGATCCAATGTTGACAACTAGCAGGATCTTCATCCACCGTTTTTGCAGTTAATTTCTTTATCATTATGACAACATAGCATTTTTCCTGAGATAAAGGTAAAAGTCCGTGAGGTCATCCGTTTTAATGTGTTCCAGCCCTCTTGAATAAGATTCCTGTCCCAGAAAAGACGTAACCGGTACACCCTAAACTACTTACGTGCTGGTTATCGCTTAGCGTTTGTTACCGTACCAGGGCCGTGGTTTAAGGCAGTTAGTGTACCTCTAGATTTGCCTATTACTGGATGGGTTGTTTGAACTCGATATTTCCATTTTGGTATATGGCTTCTCTTAGAAACGAGGACAGTACACAAAACGTTTAGATGTTAGACTTCATTAAATTGAAAATAGCGTTGTACAGTGATTAAAAGACACACACTTATCTCCGTATTTCTAACCGGCGGTCTGATACCTGATACAAGGTTTGTCCTGCGTCAATAGGAGAAATCGAGTTCTCAAACTCATTAATAATTCATAAAGAAAATTCAAAGGAAATTAATGTTTAATGAGTGTTTGGATATCAGATGAAAAACTGCTCATTTTTGGATCCTTAATTTCTCCTTCAAAAATGATTTTGTTTGAGAAGAAATATCAAACATTCGACACAGTGTTTCATCACCAGATGAAACACCTCGAAGTTCGTCAAAAATACTCCGCTACGCGTCGTATTTTCAACTCTCTTCTCGGTGTTTCATCTGGTGATGAAACACTGCATCTCATGTTTGATATATTACTTCAAGCATTGTGTCCTCAAGAGTCTTCTACGACAAATGTGCATCACGAAACTATTTCGGGGCAAGCGAATGGATGAAAGAATCTTTCTGTTTAGACTATTTAGAGATGTCACTGCTTTATGCTGTCAGAAATTAACTAAGCAACCTCGAGATGGCGTCCTGTGAATCTCTATGTTATCTATCACCAGATAGTGATAGAGTAATCTCGCTTTGGTTGGTCTCTGAAGGATTCATTTGCACGTAGCGTCATACCTTTGCCTTCGTAGACTATATTTTCGCAGGTCAGCTCCGTTCAATTTCTACCCCTTGAAGTAAGGCTAGTAACGTTGTTTGCACAATGTACATCCAGCGAGTGGTGAAGAGGCCAACTCCGGCTTCTCTCTGTTCGCCTAGTACAATCCCTTAGTTGTAGCCTTTGGTTGGTTCAAACTGGAAACATTCAAGGGGAAGAATTGATGAGTTGATAAATTAAATTAATTAATCATTTATTTATTCAAGTGTTTTATTAATTGAATAAGCATCGTATTACCCGTTTCCTCATTTACAGCAATATTTTTTTTATTTTTGCTACTGATATTTCTCCTAATCTTGCTTTAACTACCCAGTGTGGGTAAGTATTCCTCAATAGATCAGCAACACAGGTTTGATCTTCCTTCTCGTTCGTTCGCAATCCACTTACACATTAAGAACCTAATCGTTTTACTCCATATAGATGAAAAGAGATAAGCATGCTGTTCACAGACTAAGACAAATAGTACGATGGCTGTGTGGCCAGGTAAGAATCAGACAATAAAATAATCCTTTTTATTATATAAACACTAACGAAATACCAAGTGAGCTTTCGCGTGAAAACTTGATATCTTCACATGTGAAATTAACATGTTATCTTCACATGTGAAAATATCACCGTTCTTATGGCCTCATAATAAACCGCACCTTTCAGACCAAAAAACTATTTTAGTAAAATGGTTTGGCATTTCATTGGTGTTTATAAAATAAATCGAACATTACATGGTCGCTTGGAGATACGAAATTTCTCTTCTCGTGTTAAAAACAATATTTCACTCGTTCGCGCGATATTTTTCAACACTCGAGAAGAGAAATTTCGTATCTCCGCGCGGCCATGTAATATCCTCTATTTATAAATCAGACTCTCTACGAAAAATCTGATTGGTCGAGAGCATTCAATCAATTCACAATAGCTTGTGAACTTGAGATGATAAATGCAATATCTGCTGCAGATATTGCATTTATTATGTCAAGTTCAACGTCTGCCTGGTTACCAAGCCCCTTGGAGTGTTCTCCTCAGAAACAGAATGGCTAAATGTCTTCTTTTGACTATTGTTTAAAAAATTTATAATAAAACAATTATTGAATTCGGTGTACGCATGATATCATGAATTATCAAAACCTCGTGTCTGTATTATCTGCCTCAGCCTTCGGCTTCGGCAGATAACACAGACCTCGGTTTTGATAATTCATGATATCATGCTCAACCTCATCCAATAATTGTTTAATATACGAGTTTCATAACATTTTTGTGACAGAAATTTTGCGATAAGTGACCACTTTATTTGCATTATTTTGCTGTTTCAAAAATGAATAACAAAAAAAGTTGTGTTTTATGTAGGAATTTCATCAGTATCTATAAAATAAACAGAGGATATTACATGGCCGCTTTGGGGTACGAATTTTATTTTCTCTTGCTGAAAGTATCTCTCACTCGTTCGCTTCGCTCACTCGTGAGAGACACTTTCAGCATTCGAAGATAAAATTCGTATCCCCGCGCGGCCATGTAATATCCTCTATATAACTTATTATAATTTAATTAAAATTGATAATAACAATTTATCATAATTTATCACAACTGTGCAGACTCTACTTTTATTCGTTAACGCTCAAAATATTTACTATGAAAAAGCAAAAGACAAATTTTCCTATACAATTCTTTTACGCTCAAGATGACAACTGAAGATTAATGGGATTACTCAACTTATAAACTGAAAGAGTCTTTTACGAACTTTAAAATCTTTAAGGTCGCGATTTTCTTGTATTCGCAAAATTTCGTATGAAACTTTGACAAAACAGTCAAATGATAATTATAACAATAATAATAATAACGATTATCCACATAGTTGTTCTTCGTCTACGCGATTCCTTGTCGAATTTGGAAATGTTGGTTTTTGAGGAGAGGGGAAAATTAAAACCGGAGTAGCCGAGGAAAAACCTCTCTTAGCAAGGGAGAGAACCAACAACAGACTCAACCGACATATGGCGTCGACGCCCGGATTTGAACCCGGGTCACATTGGTGGGAGGAGAGTTCTCTCATCACTGCGCCACCCTTGCTCCCCTATTATTGATTATATATTGTTTCTGGTTTCAAAACGACATACTTGGGACGTCATCAACAAAAGATTGTCACGTGATAATTACGATTACAGTAACAAATCCATGTTACCAATCGTCTTCTTTGTATGGCTTCTTTTTAGGGGTACCACCAAATCTACAGAACAGTCGACATCTTGATGTTAAGGGGCGAGATACTCTTTTCAAACAAGGAAACGGACTTAGCTCTGAAGATTTACACAGAGGTTTTGAACCTCTTCCCCGACGTATTGGAAGCCTACGAAATGCGAGCCCAGTGTTATCTTATTGGGGTAAGAGAAAAGCTATTTAACAAAAGACAACCATTGTATTTGCTCAAACATTATCAATTGATCATCACCCAATGATGTGTTTTCTTTACTACCAAGTTTAAAAAGAGGACAGAGGTGAAGAATGGATTAATTTCCAGTCAACAGTGATGATACCTATCCCAGCACATAAACAGCTACGTAAAGTGTTTTAACACTTTACTAGACCAGTCTTCGTACAACCCGACTTCTCACAAGGCTACTACTATCCGGACTTTGACGAGACGAGCTCAACTAGTTTGCGACTCACCTGACAGCCTACAAGACGAGACTGATTATCTTAACAACGGTTTTATAAGGACAATTACAACACGGACTTTGTTATACGGAACACTCACAGTAACACTGATTCCAACGCTCAGACCAATGTCAACTCTGGCCCTATTACGACAGCGACTATACCGTACATCAGAGGCACCTCTGAAACTATCGCACGTATATTACACCCTTACAATATACGTGTTGCACACAAACCGATAACTACTTTACGACGACTGCTTACTAATGTCAAGGACAAAGACAAACCGGAGGACAGACAGGGAGCAGTATACAAGATCAAATGCTGCGACTGCCAGGCTTCTTACATTGGTGAAACCGGCAGAGACCTCGGCGCGCGACTGACCGAACACAAACGAACGACGAGGAATGGTGACGTCAACAATCACTTTGCTGAGCACCATTTACAGACGAAACATCAAATTGACTGGGACTCTGCGACATGTATAACGTATTCTACAGACTACTATCAACGTCTTACTTTAGAAAGCTGGTTTCCTAACTTAGAACAAAGGCCACTGAATCGTAGCCAACAGTTACCAGCGCCGTACAAACGACTTATTGACGAGATCAAGCAAAACTAACTACAAGAGAACGACTGGAGAACTGACAATTTGACTAACAATAGACGACTGTTTAACTATGACAACAGACGGATCGAAACGCATCAATTACTGATTACGAGTCTTCATAGCCAATAACATCACGGCTTAACTGACAGACGACCAATAACATCGCGACGTAATTGACCAATCAGATCAATAACCGAGTATAACACCATCAACTGACGTGATACAACTCACTTTGACTCTGAAGATGACTACCACACAGGTTGTCGAAACGTCAGTCACTGTCAACAACAACAGTGCTATTCAGGACTACGTTCACCCGGACGATCAAACTCAACCTACTTTTGAAATGACTCCTAGGTTCAAACCTTTCACACTAAAATAAGTGTTAGCTCTCTTTCTGGTGAAAAAAAAATTAATGACAAAATTAGCCCTTTTCCAATATCAAGTAGTGCGCTTGAGCCTCTAACCCAAACAATGCATTTCTTTCTTTCCTGCAGGGGTATCTTCTTCAAGCAGACCAAGACTGCAATCGAGGTAAAGTTGTTGTGGGGGATCCGAAAAATTAAATAAGCATCTTTCAACTAATTATAACTATACTTATTAATTAATGTCGATGTAATTAACTGAGGATGACCAATTTAGCTGCTTGACTAATTTAGTTAGATAGTAAAAAGTAGAAAGAAAGAGAAAAGTAGAGACCATCTTGTGACGTTGTAATTCTTGGCGAATGCCATTCTTTTATTTTCCTTTACAGCTCTTCGCCTTTCTGAGCGTAGTAGCAGATTTGCGTTTGATACAAAAATCCAAATCAAGGTTTTAAATGATGAGCTGAAAGAGGCTTTGAAGCTTCTAGACGAATGGCGGACGATTGATCCAGAGGTGAGATGGACATTGAGAGTCGGATCCTTGTTTTACTTATCTTACATAAAAAACCTTGGTGCTTGCTTCCAAAACTGAATTTATATTTTATAACGTGATATAGAACCTGGCAATTGACAGCATCGAAATGAATGTTAAGAGCAAGATGTGGGAGAGGCAAGCTGGAAGGGCAGTCAGCAAATCGCAGTCGGTAAGGAAACCTTTGAGAACGATCGAAACAGAAAGATCACAGTGCAGCAGTTCATAAACTGTGTGGAAAGTTGGCACTACCCCGTTTAAGCATTAATTCATTATTTCATTTGTTCTAATATCTATCCATCTGTCCGTCCGTTTTTTCATTTATTTACCTGTATTCTCTCTTTTAGCTTTCAGACTTATCCGTTGCCGACAATGAATTATGCGACCCAGATGAACTACAAACTAAAAAAAGAGTTAAACGACCTCCAATACGGGCGTCAAAGCAATGCAGTGATGCTAAGGTCAGTGCTTTGCTTCCTTTGTCGTGTCATTTAATTAATTTTTGAACAAACACTTGTACATGTTTGTTTGCTATTTCAAGGGCTTAGCGGTCCAGCAAGATGGCTTGAATCTCTTTTACTAAGCCATTTTATATCACGACATAGTTTTGAGTTTTGAGACACATTAGAAATTTTAAGAGTATTTGAGAAGACACTGCTAGCGCAGAAACTGTAAACCCAATTTAGGCGTAGACTTTAAGTTCTGATTAAGGGTAGCAAACGTAGTACGTAACCGGCCAGTCTAGTAGGAATTAACATAAATTTTTAAAATGACCATTGACCGTAATCAAAGTTTACTGTTTAGTTAAAGTCTTTAAAAGTATAACTTCATTGGCTTGGTACATCATCATCATCATTTAATTTATTATTTTTTAGCCAAAGAGCAAGAGCGAATTGAAGCGAGAAGAGTGGAGAAGGCAAAAGGTAAAGCACCGATGAAGGGTAACATAAATAAAAGAAACCTGCTAAGTGTACAGACACTTCTGACTCAAAGCTTCCACTGTATATATCTAGTTTCAAAGTTTTTATAAATATACGTTAAACAGCGTTTACAAAATTTTCCACTTAACAACTTCAGAGAAACGGCTGTCGTAGCTGTTATGACCAATACCAAGAGACTGTGAGGACTAAGCCGCGGAGAAATGCTCTTCTTATCAATACCAAGTGAATTCCCAGGCAACTTTGATACACAGAGAGAGCTTACGAAATAGTTGTCTTCGCTGTTGTCATTTATGCATACAGGAACGCAAAGAGATTGCTCAAGAATTGGAAAAGCAAAGGGAAAAGGAAAATATAATTAAAAAGGTATGCCGCCTAGCTGGCTCACTATTCTTTTGTAATTCACTCTTTTATACTTACCTTTTATATAAAGAGGCTTCAAGCTAGTAGGCTAGGGGTCAAAATTCTTAACAGAACTTTTTGCCAGTGAAAATGAACGTTTGATTAACCACCGACCAGTTTAATTTTAACTGGTAATCTAAAAAAAAAAAAACAAAAAAGAAGAAGAAAGAAACGAGTCAGGATTTCAAATATGTAAATATTAATTGAAAGTGGTTAGCAACACGTAGTTAGGGTTCGATTTATAGAAAAGGCACTATACAACTGTACGTGTTTGGTTCCCAATTATTCATTCACGGTTTTGGTGCGTGGCGTTACGGTGACGGGGGAAAACGACGAGGACGGCCCGTTGTAACGAAACCACTCGACAATGTAATGTGCTTGTTATTTTAAAAGGGTCTATACTGCCTCGCTTTGACGTCAATAAGTGAAATCAATTGTTCCAATCACAGGCGGCCCAAACTCATTACATTAACGCGGACGTGACTCTTGCTTGCGAGCGGTGTTCTGTTACAAACGGTTATTTACAAAGGCTTGTATGGGATCGATCGGTTTTTCTTAAAAGAGATAAAAGATGTTATGTTTTTAAATAAAATCGACGTACCTTATTGCCTTGTTGTATTCTTTGTTGTTTGCCCGCATCTCAGGACGTTTTGAAGCGTTTTCGGCGAGTTAGCGCTATTTTGGTGTCCCACTCAGCCCTTGCGAAATAACTTTTGGAATTCCTAGGAATTCCTAGGATTATCCTAGGAATTCCTAGGAAAAAAATCCTAGGAATTCCTAAGAATTCCTAGGAATTCCTAGGAATCGTAGGTGTGAATTTTCACGGTAAATTCGGACTTGGAATTCCTAGGAATTCCTAGTTTAAAAAGTTCTGGTTCTAAATTCCTAGAAATTCCCGGAAATTCCAAATGGAAATGAAACTAGACTTGGAATTCCTAGGAATTCTTAGGAATTCCAACCTACAAGATTTTAAATCACAAAAAATTCTTAGAAATTCCCAGAAATTCCTAGTAATTCCTAGGAATTCTTAGGAATTCTTAGGAATTCCTAGGAATTCTAGGAGTTTACAGGTTTAACATCATGTCATCAATCAAGGTCCAATGCCAGGATAGTAAAGTATACACAAATTTAATGATTAATTACCAACTGGAGAAAGCATGGAAATTGCATTTAAACAAGTTTATGATGATAATGTTCAAAATCACATCTTATGGTACATGTTGTTTTTTAAAAAATTGAATAAAACAATTAAAGTCCTGAGATATAAATTGTTCTTGAGTCATTATTGAAAAATTGTGGGACACATTTGTAACTGGAATAATACAGCAAAAGAGTCTTGACTGAATTAATTTTACAGCGGGAACATATATGTAAAAAAAGAAAAAGTCAGGCCAACTTGCTTCCAGCAAGCTTATCTGCTAAGCCCTTATTAAGCCGCTCTTTTAATTCAGGACTCAAACTGAGATCAAAATAATGAACTGGAAACTAAAATACTTGTAGTACATGGCGTTTAAACATACTTGTTCATGACTACAGTAGAACCCCGGCAGTGAACTCGAACTCTAAAGGGAAACGAAATATAGTTCGATTTTAAGTGGGGAATTCGAGTCATCGGGGTAAATTTCAGTGAAATCTTGATCAAGAGAAAGCAAATTTAGTTCGACTTAGCGGAGAATTCGAGTTATCCGAGTTCGAGTTATCGAGGTTCTACTGTATTAAATCCGCCAGAATCTGATCGAGTATTAGCTTATTCACGTAGAATTCCATCAACCTTTTGCAACAACGACTACAGTTATGTCTCCAGTAAACAAAAAGGAACCAATAAATGGTTTTCCATGCCATCTTGAAGTTTCGTGTTCATATATCGGAACGATCTATAATTTCACTTTGATCTCCAGCTTCATTATTTGAGTACGTGGTTACCATCAGAAGACACATTACGAAGCAGGAACGTACCTTTACCTTTCACAATCCAGCTGACTTATCGTTCTCGGACATGACTAGAAGCACGTTTCATGTGTCAACAACAAAATAAATGAACAATCCGCGTTTAAAATAACGTCAATTTCGGATGCAAAATACTTGTGCTCTTGCTAATGAAAGTCCGCGTGAATTTGAACTCACCAAACGGAACTTCATTTCACACTTTTCCATTGGTTCAAAAGGCGCACGTGATGACGCAGTTCACTTAGTGGGGAGACTGGTAACCAGTATAGCTCAAACATGGCGGATGATTTTGCTCGATGATGAGCAAGTTGAAAAAAGCGGTCGTTTTCAGAGCTAAATAAAATATTCCAACGCTTTTGAGGTATAAGCAGCGAGAGGAAAACTTCGTATTGTTTTTTCAAGAAGCGATGACCTTCTTTTATTAGGCAAAGCCGCGATGAAAAACGTGTTGTGGGCATGTTTGGAAAGCTCAGGTACGAGAAGTGGCTCTTTGAATAAGCTTTCAGTATCGTGCTTATTGTTGATAATTTTTTTTAAAGATTTAAGTCGCAATAAATGTTGTATATAGATGCTGGTTAATGTCAAGAAATCCTTGTTGTTATAGGCAATTAAAGAAATGATTATTAAAATTTTTTACGCTTTTTATTACCTTTGAACACTTATACGGTTTTACCCAAAAATTAAGCCAGTGTTTCCAAGTTAACAATGACTTGGAATTATTGAGAATTCCTAGGAATTCCCACAAATTCTCATTGGTGTTTTAGCAATTCCCAATAATTCCCATAAGTTCCAAAGACAGTTTCCTTCAAACTTGGAATTATTGGGAATTCCTAGGAATTCCCAAAAATTCCCACTGGTGTTTTAACCCATTCCCAAGTATTCCCAAATATTCCAAGGTTTTTTATCTTTGCTCATCTGCATGTCTTGGAATAACTTGGAATTCCTAGGAATTCCTAGGAATTCCCAGAACTCTGGGAATTCATTTCGCAAGGGTGCTAAAAGAAAGACAAGGCAGAACAGTGATTCCCGGAGAGTCCGTCGCTCGAGGCGAATAATTCCACTGGAAAATTATCCCCGGTCTCAATTCCTTCAGAAATTCAAAGCAGAGATGTTGCAGTTCCATGTCCATTCACTCGATTCGCAATTCCTCCCACAGATCGTTCACTAGCGATGCTTTCATCTCTTGCTCGATCGGCTTCCCGATTTCAAAATAGGCTCGTCCAAACTGCCGTGGACCCGTTCACCGATCGCATAGTATGTCGGGTAACTAAAATAAGCCCGGTGAGGGTAGCCAGCGGTGCTAACGGGTTTGTTTGTTTGTCGACCGTGGGCCGCTGTCTACCCGCGCCGGGCTTATTTTAGTTACCCGACATACTATGCGATCGGTGAACGGGTCCACGGCAGTTTGGACGAGCCTATTTTGAAATCGGGAAGCCGATCGAGCAAGAGATGAAAGCATCGCTAGTGAACGATCTGTGGGAGGAATTGCGAATCGAGTGAATGGACATGGAACTGCAACATCTCTGCTTTGAATTTCTGAAGGAATTGAGACCCGGGGTAATTTTCCAGTGGAATTATTCGCCTCGAGCGACGGACACTCCGGGAATCACTGTTCTGCCTTGTCTTTCTTTTAGCAGTGGGACACCAAAATAGCGCTAACTCGCCAAAAACGCTTCAAAACGTTCTGAGACGCGGGCAAACAACAAAGAATACAACAAGGCAATAAGGTACGTCGATTTTATTTAAAAACATAACATTTTTTATCTCTTTTAAGAAAAACCGATCGATCCCATACAAGCCTTTGTAAATAACCGTTTGTAACACAACACCGCTCGCAAGCAAGAGTCACGTCCGCGTTCATGTAATGAGTTTGGGCCGCCTGTGTTCCAATTTGTATCTTTAATTTTAAAAGGAAAGTGTTGATGCCATTAAAGGAGAGGCGCAATCTGCAACAAACCAGAAGACAGTAGGTAATGTTACTTAAACAGCAAAACATAATACCAATCGATGCCTTTTTCCCAACATTTCTATCACACTTTTGACAGTGAAGAGTCAGCATCATACTTTTTTATTTTTTTATGAGAACCTAGAATAAGTGGTCTTGGTGGCTTAGCAATAAAAATAATTTTTTGATTGCAGTTGAAAACATTTAATAGGGTATCTATCAGATGAACTGCCTGAGGTATATTCGAAGGTATATTAAGAAGGCAAAAACTAGCTAGGCATGCAAGCCCTTGGCGGGGCCAACCTCAGAGGTCCCCTCCGGAGGGCTTGCTCGCAGGCTATAAGAGTTCGCCAGTAATGGTCTAGAGGTTTTACCGAAAGTGGTTCAGTATATTCATTTGTCACTAATAGATAGCAATCGTAACCAGGTTATAGAAAACACATGTTAGTTACTAGAAAGTTGTTAAAATATATCAGTCATTATTAAAAACTGATACATTGGATAATGAAATTCTAGAGCACTGATTGGCTTAGCCATCAAGGCATATGAGCCATTTTACCATTCTCTCCAAATACGGTAACTGTACGCGTCTGCTCAAAATTAAAAACAAGATGAAAATCGTTTGTTTTTAGAAATAAAGTCGGGAAAAATTCTGACTCGATATTTTGTGGGCGTTTATAATGAAACAATTATTCCACTTGCGCTTGTTGGATATGAGATGATTATAGCCAACGTCCACTTTTGGAATAACTGTTAATTAACAAGTTTTCTAAGAACTTGTAAATTTTGTCAGCTTTAGGTGAGAGTTTTATTAATTAATTAATTTGTTTGTTTGGCTTCTCTATGATTTCAGCGACCTTGGCAAACGAACCTTCGACAACAGCCGTGCTGCCGCCGTTATCTAGGCGTTTTGGTAGGAACTGGTGTATTTTTAAAAAAGGCCTTGTAGATTGCACTTGGTTAACACGATGAATATTTTAGTATTTAGAATATTTCGTAGAATTAAATTCTACATGCCGATTCCGATGGGCTTAGATACTGCTGATAAAAACTTTAGTACTATAATTTTATTTGTATCTTGTGATTATGGATTTAGTTAAAATGCACGTGGATCACTTTCAATGCATTGCTAATAAATTTTTTTTTATTTAAAAATGGTCTGTCCCGGCCTTAAAAAGTTTTAATTAATTCATTCTTTAATAAGGAGTAGCAAGATATGTTGTTCACATGAGTTCGGTAACTCTTTTGTGGCTTGTACTTTTCTTTTCCAGAGCGTACAAAGAAGAGAAAGATAAGACGAAAGACTCGAACTTTACGGGAACAAAGAGAAAGTGAGGCTACAGCTCTTTGTGTTATAGAACTAAACATCCACTCAGAAAGTTTTGTTTCTAATTAACAAAGTCTTGAGCCCTTGTAATGAAGAATGTCAAAAATATCAGGAATTTATTCTATCCTAAAAAATGCCTTGCTTTCTTTCATATAAGGAAACGACGATGACTCCGATGCCAGCAGTGTCTGTAGCATAAGCACCTGTCCCGGCGATCTCGATTCTAGAAGAACCTCCAAGTATCGCCCTAAGATGCCTACGTTTTCCGATATTGACCAAGGCTTTGTAAGCGATCAACCTAAAACTTTATCACGTCAAACTCAGCCACCAAAGTCACACATGTGGCATTTGAATAAGCAGAAATCCGAAATCCGTCCCAGGCCGTGTGAAGTTTATGGTCGTTACCTCGTCTGTCGCTATATAAAACTAAAGAAACCTTGTTTTAAAGGCAAGTGGTGTACATTTGCTCACAGTGAAGCAGAACGAGAAGCATGGGAGGAGGACCGGAAGAAAGGTATCTAAATCAGTGGTGCTAATCAGTGGACGGAAAATGGATTTACAAAAATTTGCTCCCTCCAAGACTGCAAAATAATATGTCGCAAAATTGTAAAACTGAGGAGTAAACCTGGGGCAAAGCTAGCAAACGCCACTTTCTTTACCTAGTTATTTACACCCCCCAAGATTTTTTTTTTTGGTATGCAAATGTGGCATTTACCATATTTACTCCGTATTTAATCCGTATTTACTCCTCAGTATTTACATTTTTGCGGCATATTTACAAGCGAAGGAGAAAATTTGTGCAAGCCCATGTTTTAGTCTATTAAATAAACGCTTCAATGCGCTTGTTTTTGCGTTTGTTTTCAATCATGCTAATTTCGCCAACAACTGGCAAGTTGTTAATTAAGAGGCTTGTTGGAGAAATTAGCTATAGTATGACATAAACGCACGGGTTAATGTAAAGCAAAGATTCTTGGCGCATACAAATACTCGCACCTGTTCTCAAATTCAGCTTTTCGCTTAACAGGTGTAAGAAGAACAACTGTTAGGGAAGAGAAGAAGACACCACAAGCCAAAGAGGGTTCTATTTTGCTACATGAATGGCGACAAGCATTTAAAGGGCAATGCCGCGCGCCATTAAGAATGCCAATTCAAGGCGAGAAGTACAAACTGTGCCCAGAGTAAGTATGGGTTTCAAACCTGTCTACGGTTACGGGAACTCAAGCAAGCCAACAAAAATTAACTCAGGGGAGTGATAGTCCATCAAAGCCCGCTCACAGAGCGGTTACTAGGCGACCTGTTTTCAGTCAAATTGGAGAAATGATCATTTTTTAAAATATGTACCATGATACCCGAATGCCTTAGTGATGGCTATTGGAACCTTAGACCATTATTCAAAGACCTCTTTCAACTCACTCTCAGTGATTCCCAACAAACCGGCTCACGGTTTCAAAAGCCTTCATCACGTTCAAGTAAGAATTCAGATCAAAAGGTATGATTTAGTGTTTGGACAGAGGCCTCTGCCACATTTATTTTGCTGTGTCTCTGAAAGAGACGATTTATAACAAAGTAGGTTGGCAGTTTTCGCCATAGCAAAAAATAATGCTTTTGATTCTTAAATTCTAACCTTTACACTTGATCACGTCCGTTTGTATTAATCTGTAGGTGGATAAATGGAACGTGCAAATTGGAAAGTAAATGTACTCATGCGCATGGTGATAAGGAACTTTCAGAATGGAATCAGCACTTGGAAAGGATGGAGAAGGAAATGGATCACCGTAAAAAAGAGAAAAATGTGAAAGATGATAATTCAAGAGCGAAGACTAAAACCAGTGTGTTCGCGAGGAAAAATCTCCAAGCCCCTACTTACGAGGTTGAGTGTTACGTAATGGATACCTTGATTATTGAAAATTGAACAAAGTGTTCTTTCCAATGGATATGAAATAATAGAGTAGCCAGCTATCAGTACCTTGAAAACGCACTTCCTGTAATGATTCACGATCCCAGCTGTTGTGTGGTCATGAATGAATAATAGTTTGTTTCTGGCATGCACGTTTTACCATCCGACTTCTATTTGAATGATTCTCTCCATTTTTGTGCTTTCTAAATAACCAAAAGGTACCCGCCCTGCACATGGTAAGCTGGTTGAAGACTGAAGTTTGACCTTACTTTATCTCCTAAAGAACGTTTATCAGCTCTTTCATTTTGCTTTAGGTCGAAAAACTCGTCTCCAACCTGCCTAAAGTGACTGTAACTAGTAAACCAATGGATCTCAGTGTCAAACTGCAGGTGCCACTCGGCGTGGAAGGAGAAATATCGTACAGCTGGACTTTGCAAGTCTGCTATGAGGTTAGTCAAATTTGTGGTTGAGTAAGAGTAGTAATGGGTAGCCCGTGCTCGGCCGGTTGATAACTTGTTTAGATAGATTATCGTTGTTGAACTTGGATGTGGATGACACGTGCAGGAGATTTGCGATAAAGTAATGCAATGTCTACTAAAACATACTATCTGGGTCAGATGTTTTCCACCTAATTGGTAGCGGTCTTATCGAATATTTCGCATTATTTGACCATGCTCTTTCTTTTTTAGTCCCACAAAACTGGCCATCTACAGCATGTTACACTCTTCCCACAGTACCACAAGTGTTATACTCTCTCAAGCGTAAAATACCGATGTGCCGTGCTATCTCCCAGTGGTCTTAAGTCTAATGTGCAATCTCCGGACAACGAAACGTTGGCTGACGATGTTCACTACCCAGTGGAACCCTATTTGCGCGCTTTGCATGGAAGCTGTGAAGTTGACATCGTAGTCAAGTTCTCCACACTCGTGTTTGGAAGCTTCAGCCAAATTTTAGTCCTCGACTTTGGAAGTGAATCTCATCTGTCCGTAAAAATGAATGTTGAGGTTGGCAGCCAAGAATTTCTTCAGGAGTTCAGCGAAGAAAAGTCACAGCTGACTTTGAACGGGAAGTTATGGGATGATGGTTCCCGACAGATCGTCAAGTTTGAGCCAAAACTTACATCGATGTTCTGTAATGAGCATCTGATAGACAAGTATCAGTTACCAAGCGCAGAACAGATTGTGCCTTCGCCCCTTCTTGATAAATCTCAAGGCTTAAGTCCGAGAAACTACACAAATGTTATGCATCAACTATTGTTTGTGGAGGAGTTGTACATTAGAAAACAAATCGCCAGGTAAATATGCGACTTTTTTTGTTACTTCAATTTTATATGTTGTCCATTTCAAAAAAAGCAACCATTTTGATAGACAGACCATGTAGGGGTTGAGGGGGGGGACAAAAAACAAAAAATATTTAATATTATGTTTAGCCTAGTGAAAAACATCTACCGTCTCAAGTATTTTCCATGAATCTTAGAAATGTCCATCACAGTGTAGCCAGGAATGAAAACTTATTGTAACTTTCTGGCTGGGGATCAGAGCGGATGTCTGTTCTAAACGGTATTTTCATAAAAATAACTCAGACATAATTTTTGGGGGGCGTAGGTGCCTTGGAGAACGCATGGTGTTTTTTCTTTCTAAACTTTTATAAAGAAATCTAGGAAATAGACGGAGAGCAATAAATCCAATGAAAAGTTTAGCACAGGTATGTAGCTGAAAGAGAATTGATGCAAAACTAAAGTAATCTCCACCCTGATCATAACTTTTCATGGTCCGTCTCTAAGTCAGTTAAGGTAACTGGACTAAACTATCGAGATATTTTACAAATGAATAACATCAAAAAGTGCGCCTAATTGCATTCTAATCAATTTTTTCTTCTTGCAATCGACTTCACCTTGGTTCGGATTGAAACGGGAGGTTAAATTGCATTTCCAAACGTTTTAGTTTTCCAGTAGATATTGTCCAATGAACGCGAGTAGTATAGGAGGGATGAAATTAACCTCTTTTTTGGGCAGGAATTTCATTAACTTGGGCGGGAATAAATTAACGCCAATGACGTCATAACCTTTTGTCTTGATCTCATGAATAAAATGCGCAGGAATCTCATTAACTTGCGCAGTAATCAATTAACGCCGATGACGTCATAACCTTTTGTCTTTATCTCATGAGTAAAATGCGCAGGAATCTCATTAAGATAAGGTCGTGTGCTATTTGTAGTTAGGTTAGGGTTTCTAGTTACTTTAAGGTCGATAAACGTCTTCGTTTTCGATTGGTTAGTAAGGAAATAAGAAACGTTTTCATTGGTTAAATCATAGTGTCTGAGGAGAAAAGTCAAACTTTTTGTGCGACTTAAAATCACCGAGACGTAACGTAATTATGCAAGTCCTATTTCCTGCTGCTGTGAATGTCCTAGTTTCGGTTCACTGATTTTTGGCGGGCAAATCGTGCATATTAATAACGGCTTGGAAACTAAAATTTGATAGCATTTTGTTTTGAATAAGGGTATGGGCATGATTTTCAGTTGAACATGCCTAGCGAGCGTAAAAATCGCATCCAGTCTGAGGATTAATGAGAGAGGGAAAATTTTATATATTTAGGCATGACAAAATTCAAGGGAACATTGGTACTTAGAAATAACATCTCATAGGCATGGAAAAAATGGATTCATGCCCTCGCAGCCCAAAATTGACCCAGCTAAACTTAGGTCCCAGATCTCTCACCGGGTTGATAATTCATTCCCAGTTTTTGCTCCTCTGGTTTGGCATGCCGGGCATGCCGATGGTGAAGCCACTTGGTTTGGCATGCCCGGCATGACAGGCAAGAAATTGGCATGCCCAGCGAGGCTGATTTTGATGTTCGCTTCAGCATCATATCCTGAGAACCACATATAATCGCCAAATATATCTTAGGGAGCTTAAAGTTACAGGTTTCATGCCTGGCAATAAATGCAGATTATAACAAAAAAAGTCATGTTTGTCACAATGTGTGTCACGGGATCGACTGGCAAAACTGAAGACAGAAGCCTGGATTTATAAATAAAAAGTTCAACAAAACAACATTATTCATGCATAAAATAGAATACATAACTTGCAATCAAAGATTAATCCTTTTATTTCAAACCGATATTGACATTTCTGGGTCCAGATTTAAATTTGATCGCGGAAAAGCGTCTTAAACAATAAGATAACAAATCTTCTCAGTATAAACTTATCCCCTATCGCGTCCGAAAGTTTCCCGGTCAACAGCATTAAAAGACTGGTGAAAATTAGGCTTACCAGGTCGTTCAAGTCAGTACAAGAGTACGACGTTAATACTGCAAAGACGTTCTGCTTTGGTGAATTTGGACTGCCTTCTCAGAGAGATTTTGCTTAGTTTTTCAGTGCGCTCCTTGTCGGCTATGCGAATCTCGCAAACTGTTTTACTCCTTGCTGACGATAGCCCTTTGAGCAATGTCATCTGCGTCATCCGAAGATACCCCGAGCACGCACGAAATCGACCGAATTTCCGCAGAAGTGTTTTCGGATGACGATGAATCTAGTTTGTTGTAGCGTGGCAGTTGTGGCGTCACGATGTCGTCATGTCTCTTCGCACTTGTTTAGTTTGTCTTTTTTTTTCTGCGGTGCATGGTTGAGATGTTAGTGAATGCTGGACAAGAAATGGATTCTGCGAGAGACTGTAAGTACAAATTTAGTATTAATTTGGTAACGAAAAAGCCTGAATATCGAACAAATCCCGTGAATTAGCCTTTTGGCATTCAGTTTATCTTGCTGTTGAGCATGCCTAAGAACTCCGGCATAAGTGGTTGTCAACTCGTTCACTTCGGATTGTTTCTGTTTGTATGTCTTGTAATCTTCTTCTGCTTTAAGAAGACTAGAGAAAACTTCAAAAATAAGACGCCAAAGATAAAAAAAGTCAGATCTAATTTTATAGCTCGAGTAAAATTATTTTTGTCACCTACGGTCATATTTTTTCTCTGTACTGGTAAAGTTACTTATTTTGCTGCATAGTTTGACTGTTGTTTGAAAGACAATGAAACGGATATTACAATCACTTTTGGCGACAAAATAAAATATCCGTAAATCAAATGCCAAAATAAGATTTGGATTTCGCTTTAAAAAAATGAACATGCTGCAGGTGTCAATGCAAAGTTGTGAACAACTCAATATTTATAAGCAGTCTCGGTGAATGTGCGTTTAGGTCCACAAAACTAATTTTTGTTTTGGACATCTCATCCAAGCAAAGACTTAAGGCTTACATTGCTTGTCTACGAGTGTACTACAAAATGCTTTGCTACAGTAAGCCTCTGAGAGGCGATTCTGGTAAATTTATAGGGCGCTAAAATGCAAATAATTCTAAGCTTAAACAACCTGGCTGGGTCCGACTTTTGAATTACAAAATGTTCACGTTTGCCGGCTCTACATGAACATGAACATGGTTTTTGAAATGATTTTGTACTATTTTAACCCGAAAATTATGATTGGGTTATAAAGCTTTTAAAACGGACGAAAACTAGGCTAATAAACATGTTCAATGTAAAAAACTAAGATTTAGTCGCTTTTTCAACTTTGCTTTGTGGGCCGAAAAATTTACCTTTACGCAAAAACAAAAGCAAACAATGAGGCTTTTATTCGACATATTTTCTGAGAATTTTATCTGATCAATTTAATGTCACTAGCATTGTTTTCGTATAGGAATTTTCCTTATTATATGAGCTTTTAATTTAATAATTTTGATACTCTATAAACTTCTCATTTGATAGCTTCACTTTTTTATACACCGACTGAGAAACAAATTCGCTCTCGTTAAATCCTATTTTATGACCTGTTTATTAGAACTCCAGGTAACATACGAAATGATGTAACCGGACAGACTTTAACCTTTGGTCCTAATTTATTTTTTCTTCGCAACCCCTAATCAGTTGACAGGCCGTGAGAGAATATCGCCACAAAAAGACGCGAAAAAGTTTTCGCTGAGTTTCCTTTACATATTCCGGCTTTATATGGGTCTACACCTTACCTGCTTAAAAAGGAAACTGTTGTTCAATTAAGTGTCAGTCAAACTCGGTATAATCTTGGCTTGCAAATCCACATGCAAAGGTTTATTTCGCAGTAGAAAAGCGTGTAAACATCATCGAACAACGCATTGTAAATTGGCTAATGTGAAACCACGTTTCTTTCACTTTATTTACCATGCATTTATCTCAATTGCACACTCTTGTGAAATCAGCCTCAGACAATTAGTTGCGACCTTTAACAGACTCAAGAAGCCAGTATGAAAATATGTTAAGAGAAGCTGAGCTCTACATGTTCTATTTCTTTTTTTCATATTGCCCTTGCATGTGTTAACATTCCATTTCTTTTTTGTTACAGGTAACTTCCAGACACGACGAGGAGATAATTACTTTTCTAGAGAGCAATTCTTTGATACTCAGTGTCAGTTATTACTGACTTACTTTGAGTTAAAAACAAAGAACACAGACACTGGTAATGACACAAAAACATTAAACCCTGGCAAGCCTACAAAACAAGAAAGAGGAACTCAGACTCCTTATCAAAATGTGAAACAAGATAGAAACAGCTTTTCTAACGTAGGGAAAATTGCGTTAGAGAGATTTGTAATTGCAACGTTTTATCCAAGCACATTGCATTGTCAAACATCATAATTTACTGAATAATGAACAGTGATTTTGGGGCTTGGCTCAGTTTGTAATGAACTTTGAAAGATATTCTATAACCTTGTATTTTTAAAAGCTTTCATGGAACATAGATGCATTTTATTATACAATGAAAATAGTCTCTGTCTCTCTTTTTACTGATTTCAGTCAATTCCATTTTATTCGCAATGTGAAATGGGAATCCTATTAAAGACTCATTAAAAGGAGTGAGGAGTTTTTACAATCCCCCAACAGGTCATCTCCACGATGACGCTGTTTTATTACTACAGCAGAATCCCTCAGGGTTTTACTTTCTTGTGAAAATTAGAGCTTTTGTTATTTAAACTTCGCTGGGACAACCAAATCTATGAAAATGAAAGGACTAGCAATGACGTCATCGTGTAACCGTATATGAAAAGATAAGCACTGGGATCTGTTTAGTTTTTTTTTCTTTTAGCCAAGCTTAAAATATCTGTAGATTCAAGGAATTATAACCTGAGCGTTGAGAGCATGCCAGAGACCGATTTTGGCATGCCCGGCATGACCCAGATCATGGCACGCCCGGCATGCCAGAGAATTTGGCATGCCGGGCATGTCAGAAAATTTGGCATGCCCGGCATGCCGGAGATTTTGCTGGGTATGAATTACTTAATACTAGAACCTAGGCTTCTCGCGGCCTGGGTGAGAAGGTCACAGAACCTCAAATTATGCTTACAAGGCATGCGAAATTCTGTGGCATGCCAATTTCAATGCAAAACCACTCTGGGGCCACCCCCTCTATTACCAATGAGCAAATCATTGACGATAGGCATGGGAAAAATCCTTGCATGCTAACCAACATTGAAAACGTAGCAGAAATGTCCTCAATTGCTGAGTCATGCCCTAGGCGAGGCTTTAAAATACAGAATTTCCTGACATGGATGAGGGAATTTTCCGTAAACAGCATGTGATCATGCCGGCTAGGACGTATTGCCTCCGTATTGCCCCTTTTTACAGCTAGCTAGGCTCATTTTTAGGTTCCATGGCCTGAAATGAAGAAAAATTCATGCCCTAAATGTAAAAAGTCCACAAACGTCCTCGAAATTTTAGTTTCCAAGCCGTTTTAATGAGGGAAAAGGCAAAATAGCTCTTTTTTACACTGCAAACAATGCTTTACTTACCCCTTTCCTTTTCACAATTTTGTTATTTTCCTTCCTCAATTTTTTTATTCCCATTTTTCCCTCCTCCTCCTCCTCCTCCTCCTCCTCATTTCTATTGTTTAGACGTTTATCGACCTTAAAGTAACTAGAAACTCTAAGCCAACTAAAAATAGCACACGACCTTATCTTAATGAGATTCCTGCGCATTTTACTCATGAGATAAAGACAAAAGGTTATGGCGTCATCGGCGTTAATTGATTACTGCGCAAGTTAATGAGATTCCTGCGCATTTTATTCATGAGATCAAGACAAAAGGTTATGACGTCATTGGCGTTAATTTATTCCCGCCTAAGTTAATGAAATTCCTGCCCAAAAAAAGAGGTTAATTTCATCCCTCCTATACTACTAACGCATTGATTATTTATGATTTTTTGGTTTTGTTTTGTTTCTTAGTTTTAACATTCAGGGAGCAACTTTGCACGCTGTAAAACTAGTTGTGAAAAAGTACGAAGTCTTGTGCGCCCAGGAAGGCTGGCTGTATGGAACTTTTGAAATGAGACGTCCAATAACACCGGATGACGCGCAAGGTCGGCTCCTATTGAAGAATCTCTTAAGCAGTATGGGATCGGTACTTATTGCAAAAAGTAATACAGACTCTGTGGTCTACGAAGCTTTACTTGACTCTGTAGAGGACAGCCGAGTCATATTGAAACTGTCTGACAAGTGTTGCAAAGACCTGGAATTGTCTAATAACACCTTCATGACAGTGGACGTGCAGTTTCACATCAATCGACTTCCGTTATGCGAGATGCATGACAATATTGACAGGTTGGGACCAGAGCATTTTAGAATACTGTTTCCTGAGCTGGGTGTTTATTCAGACAAGAAGGTAAATGTTACTTTCAGATAAGACCAACTTTGAGTAGCCCTTGTCAACACTTAATAAGAAACTAGCGATAGTGGAAATAGATGCTATCACGAAATAGCCCGTTGGCGTGATACTGATTTCTTTCACACTTCCCTTCTATGAAACCTATTCTTACTTTTTGCGCCGCGTTTTTTAAATTATTAGTTTTTAATCCCCAGTAGAAAATTTTCCAGTAACCGGAAAACACTGCCTTTTCAAATGTCACCATTAATTTAATCTGCCTCTACCTGACAGCCATTGTTAGTCGTCATACTTTATAATTAAACATACCAATTATCTGTATTTTAGTATATACACACTCAGTGATCTTGGTGATTTAAGCAATCTGATTGATTCGCTATCTCGGACTATTCAACAATATTCACCTCCTAGCGAGTGGATAATGTGTGAGCTCGGTGTTTTTCCCATTTTTTTAAAGAATGATCTTTTTAAAAAAGTCGACAAAATCCTAGGGTTGACTTTTTTTAAGGCAAGAAAAGACTTCGAAGGATTCAAAACGGCGTTTTTCCATTTACTGTAGCCTAGTTTTGTGCTCGATGAATCAACTCACGTATTTTCGCGTAGAAGAAGCAGTTTCTTGAACTCAGCGTTTCAACAAGAATAAGTTGGCCCAAAAATCGAAGTATATTTATGACAAACAAATTTGAAGGCAAATGTTTGCAGAATGTTTCAAGTAAATAGGAAAAAGAATGCTACAGGAAGACGGAGTCTTACCTCGAGCAACCGAGCCGCCATTTTTGTCAGCACTTATCATGCGAAGAACGGCACAACAAACCTTTTTGTTCATAAACTTGGCGAGACAACAGAAAGCAACAAAGCTCTACTTTTCTTCGCAGGTAAGGAAACAATTCAAACTTTTAACGGTTCCATTTAAGCCACTACGCTGTTGTTTGCGAAGTGATAAACTTGTGAATTGCCATGTTTAAAAATTCTGCAATGATCTATTTTTAAACAACCGCGTGATTTGATCTGTCAATCAAATCGTACTTTTCAATGGTTTCCTCTCTGATTTTGTTGAGATCACTTCGTGTGTATATACTAAAACAATTATTCTTTTCAATCTCGGTGAATAGCGGCTTTAGGAATATTTAGTAATATTCATCCACTATTCACCTCGATTTCAAAGAATAATTGTTAAATAATTTCATAGCAAATCCTAATTCTTTAGGATAAGACAGTATGTATTATTTTATTTTTCAGATTCAGCAACTTCCTTGGATTCTTCATCAAAATTTAAATGAAGAACAGAGAGAAATTATCAATAAAATAGCTGCTCCTGCAATCGATTCTCCCCCTCTAGTGGTTTTTGGTCCTTTTGGCACTGGCAAAACCTTCACCCTGAATCAAGCCATTCGCCGTATTTCCGTGGACCAAAACAGCAGAATACTCCTTTGCACACACTCAAACAGCGCTGCAGACCTGCATGTGAAGTTTCTAGATACATATCTGAAAAAGGAAGACAGTATAGCGGCATGCAAGCCTTTGAGAATCTACACTCCTCTGCGAAAACTGTCCACCGTATCAGACACAGTAAAGGGGTATTGTCTCATCGCTGACAAGGGAAAGCCAACAGAAGCATTTAGACTTCCAACTCGAGAGGAGGTGGTAAAACACAGAGTAATTGTATCAACTCTCTCAATGTCTCGAGCCATTTTTGATATGAATCTTCATCGATATTTTTCACACATCTTAATCGATGAAGCTGCACAAGCACTGGAGACAGAAACATTAGCGCCACTAACACTAGCAGGAAACAATACTAAAGTTGTTTTCACCGGAGACCACATGCAGGTACGATGCTAGTATGTATAGTATCTATGCTAGTATTTTACGAGCCTATAATATAATTAAGAAATACAATCAGGGAACCTTCTAATACGCAAAAACTGCTTGCAGTCAAACCTGTATCGAGCGGCCAGCCTTTGTGGTACTGACTACTAACCATAGCCTAGCAATTTAATACAGAAGCGGCCAAGCTAGAGATAGCGCTGAAAACCAAGTGAAAGAACATTCTCTTCCGTCATGCTGAAAAATAATACCACATTCACTCTTTCGCAGATGAGCCCTGATGTCTTCTCGCCGCAGGCAAAGAAGTGGACATTCCAAATCTCTTTACAGGAAAGACTATTTTACGACTACAAACAGCGCCGTAAAGAGTCAACACTGGATCCAAATCTCATCTTGCTAACAGAAAACTACCGTTCAAATGAACGGGTGCTTCAGTTCTCGTCAGACATGTTTTACGGAGGTGGGCTTACTGCAGGTAGCGAGCAGCCTCTTCATCCCAGGCTGGGGCCGCTTGCTTTTTACGCGGCTCTTGGCAAGGAAGAGATCGACGACAGCAATTCGTCCTACCGTAACTTGGCGGAGGTTAACGAAGTTGTGAAACGCGTAAAGGAACTAAGTGATTGCTGGCCTGAAGAGGAGTGGGGTAACAAGAACCTAAGTCAGATTGCGGTGATTTCCTCGTATCGATATCAGGTACTACAAGCAAAGAATGCTGATATTTCAAGTGTAAAAGCTTAACTGTTACAAGTGCAAAGTTAAGTACAAAAATGCACTGCTGATTGAATTCTCTCTCGTCAACTGGTGCAAACCGTGCCCTAGATAACATTCATTTTGGGTTCGGCGCTACCCTAACTAAATGTGACCCTCCACAGGAATTCGATGCTAAAGGTGAAAACACGCTCACGACACGCTTGCATGACACGCTTAGCATGCCGTAGATCACGGATATGCGCATATTAAATTGAAAAAACAAAGACGGACACACTTGCCTTTGTTTTGGTAAATTTAACACGCTAGACCTTTTGTTTTTTTGTAGCGTGCCATATGTCACGGTAAGTGTGCAAATTATAGCACGCTTAGCGTGCAATTTGGGTAAGACACGCTGAACACGCTTGATTACTAAAACTGCTAAGATGATAAAAATGGCTCGGGTTTTCAGCGGATTTAATCAGCATTGATAACTGGTCGAAGTGAATCAAATATACCAATTGAGACTGTTTTGGAATTTGATCGTAACCGTAGCCATTTGAAAATCACCACTTAATGGTTGTCTAGCCTGGAATTAACGCGAGATCAGTGTAAACCAATTCGTCCGGCTGAGTGTTGACCGGAATCGCAAAGAGGCCTGCTATCGCATGCGAGGCACTGAAGTTATGTTGCCTGAATAGTTATACCACTGGAATATTTGTTAGTAGTAATGCACAGAGAAATGAAGTTGAATAAATTAGTTTAACATATTTCTTTAAGCCTTACTGAGACGAACGAAGGTAATTAAATCGGAGAAACAAACACTGCCTAGAATTTTCTATAGGTTGAGGAAGGCTAAGCATTTCTAGATGCATGACCGTTTCATGCATGTACAATTTTCGAAGCTTTTCTAATAAATTCCTTACGATTTTCTGAAGTTTATTTTTTTCCATTTCACTCCCCAGGTTAAGCTATTTTTTGCAGAGAAAGGAATTCTAGAATTTTCGGAACCGAGAATACGATAAAATTCTCACTTTCCTAAAACTTTCAATTGGAAGCTAAATTTTTCGGGAAAATAATGCTGAAGCCCTTGTAATTTCGAAAAGACTGAAGTTGTCCTAGGATGCTAGGATGCATTTAGGAGGAAATCGCCGTTAGGTGCCCCTGACTCGTGACGAACGAAGCGCTATCATGAATCATAATCTTGTTATGGTATGCTAAGACGAATCAAGCGCTGTAAACGTGTACTATATCTCGTTCTTCACAGGACGAAAAAAACAAGAATCTGTAAACTGAAAACACTGTAGAATACTAGACTCCGTTGCGAGAAACACAGAGGCAAACGTGTTTCCGTTTGCGGGTGCACAATGGTAAGCCCGTTTTTCCATGTTTCCGTCGCTGCATTCATAACAGACGAAACAATAACGAGAATTCAGTAGTACTATAGAATATATTTCGTGTTTTTTTTTTCACTCTGATGAGACGAAACAGGCGCGATAAGTTTCAGGCCCATACTAGGACATGTTGGATGTTGAGCATGGTGAAAGTGAAATTTCAGGCCTCATGAGTGACGATTGCCAGAACCAGCTCTTTTTCCAGATCTCAAGAGTCGCGCTAGCACGACTTGCGTGCTTTTGCGCACACTGAAAGCGTGTTGTGCTTTTTCGAACGGAGCTTTTGTTTGAAAACTTTAACACGCTCTTTTGTTCGACTTGCTCACGCTTAATTGTCTCAAGCGTGTCCTCTGAAACAAAAGAAATTGCTAATGAGGCAACATTACAAGCGTGCTAAAGCGTGTTAAAATAAATTCTTTTGTTTTAAAGTGAAAGCGTGTCGTGCGCGTGCTTTCACCTTTAGCATTAAAATCCTGTGGAGGGTCACAAATAGTCTTTATGTCTTCAGTCCCCAAACTTAACTCTTCTTGCAAGGAACTAATTAACATCTTATTCCCTGAGCTCTGTTTACTTATGGCTATGGGAATTATCCGTAGTTATTTTTATGGTACGAATAATAAACCTATTTCCGTTCCCAGTATAATCCATAATCACTGTTCGGCCCAGTAAGGTGAGGGCGCCAAAACGACAGACCAGCGGCTGCTCTACAAGAAAATCCAACACGTCCTCACACGTGTGAAAAGCATGAAAAAATAAACCAGGCTACCCTTTCACATGGCATCTAAGTGACCCCTGAAGGGACTCCATTCAATGAGCACATTCCTTTCCCATCTCCCAAACATAATTATGATTACAGCAGGTAAAAATGGTTAAGTAAAGACATATTAAAATATTCATTGAAAACAAATAATCAAAGTATAATAGTCTCCTTAATCGTTTGTCTGCCAACAATATTTTTAGTATTTTTCCGTTTGCTTCATAGTCATAACTGTTTTATTCTCTCAGGTTAAAACTATTCGAGATGCTCTTCGAAAAGTTGGCCTTGGAGCAGTAGATGTGGAAACTATTGATAACGTTCAAGGTAGGAAATTCGTTAATATTATAAGGCAACGCTGGGACTCTATAGCATTTCGTTCATCCCATCATTTACCGCAAGCGAAGATAATCTTTGCGATGCTAACCGAGTTCGTCCTCACGGATCCTCACGTTGTTTACGCCGTATTTCCGTAAGGGGAAATGTCCCTTTTACAACTTAAGTGAAGGACATGTTCAAGGCCGTCCTAATAAGCAACCAGTAAAATGGAGTTAACTCGAACCCCGCTTTGTGGGCACCTCGTTATTACGGACGCTTTTATATTTGTCCCCGGGGAAAGGCCTTACATTAGCTCTAAATTCATCCCGCTTAATATGAACACCCATTAATACGGACCACGGACACTTGTTTCTTGCCCAATCAACAGATTTTCATAGAAAGCCAACCTCGCTAAGGCGGACACTCATTATCAACTATGTGCTGTAACAGACCTTTCCTTTGTGAAAGAAGGGGAAAAAACCCGTAGTCGATGTTCCCAACTCTACAGTACATCGGATAAAATGAATTGCGGACGTCAATTTTCTACTATTTTGGCATCAAAAGAATTATGCAGAGAACGGGTTAAAGTGTTTCTGTTGATTTATTCGGCGGAAGACGGCTTTGTGGAGGTTAGAGATGTTTAATTTGCGATGCTTATAGTCCTCTTTTATTTCTTAAGTATTTTGCTCTAATCGATTCTTTATCACTTTCATAGCAATTGATGCTTTTAAAATACCGACACTTTCAATATGCTACTTTAACCGTCCCCATTAACGGGATTTGACTGTACATTCTTGCAGTCACCAACACTGTTTCATTTTTCTCACATCTCACTGGATTATCGAAGGCGAATTTCTGAAATTCGGTTCCTTTTATTTTCAACACTCTTTATAAAACAACGAAGACGCATTATTATTATTATTATTTGTCTTAGTGTCATTAAATCAACGGATCCTTGCTTCTTGGTTCACAGGTAAGCAGTTTAGAGCTCTCTTTGTCAGCACAGTTCGTACCTCCCACACAAGCAAGGCATCAAGTGACAACGAAGGAAATGAAATCGGAAACCCATACTTGTATTTTCTGTCAGATCCGAAGTTGCTCAACACCGCTCTCACTCGTGCTCAGTCACTCATTGCCGTTGTTGGAGATCCGTTTTCTTTGAGAACCGTTGGTAATTGCCAAGGATTGTGGGAAGAGTTCATCAAGCGATGCAGTGATGATGGGAAGCTGTTTGGTATTGAACATGATGAGCTAGAAGAAAGCATTTCCCAAACTGGACTGAATGTCAACGCTGCCGAGTTTGTACCATCGACGGCCACGGTCACCAATCAACAACTTTCCACAGATCCTAGCGATTCCTTGCCAAAAAAATCTTCACCGGCAAATAAGTTGGATCATCGTTTGGAAAGTGAGGATAGCACTATTCAATTACGAAACCCTCTTGACGATACCCAGCAACCCATTTCAGATGAGATTATGCCTAAATCTCTCGATATTGAGGAGAATAAGTACGGAAGTTCATCTGATTCTAACGATGCAAGCGACGAGCTGTCGGAAAATGATGACCATGACGATGCTGATGATTTCGCGGAATACGATAAAGTCGATGACACTGTTCCCCACAAATATATGGATGCCATCATTCAGGCCTTGAAGAAAAAGTGCGAGGAGAAAAAGCTTCGGCAGAAGGTAAAGGATAAAGGAAGGAGTAAAGAGACAGGGGATAACAGAAGGGAACCGGGTGGTAACTCAGTACAAGATGAAGAGAAGATGAATATTGACCACCAAGAAGACAACAACAAAGGTGTCTCTGAGAAAGAAATAGTTCACGAGGACATCAAAATGAAAACAAAGAAAGGGAAAACTCAACTTTTCCTGGTAAACATTAACTACGGATACAGCGAACGAACTAAAAGACTTATTCATCAACCTACTGTGGATGATCAAGAGTGCCTA
Source organism: Porites cylindrica (assembly GCA_964035525.1). NCBI lineage: Eukaryota > Metazoa > Cnidaria > Anthozoa > Scleractinia > Poritidae > Porites > Porites cylindrica. The sequence goes on from OZ037780.1 coordinate 34,219,736, forward strand.
CAACCGGAGTATCTCGACCTCTTGTTAAAAGATAACCCAGAACTTTATCGTGAATGCATATTGAGAGTAAGTTACGACAGGATACGAAAAACGTTTGGAGAGTTGCAAGATGTGGAGAGCGAAGATATTTTGATCGAAGGAAACACGCGCCAGAGTTTTGATCGCGACGTCGTTGTTGTTAAGCTGTCGAACACTTCCTCCAACGTTTCTGATAAACAGCAGAGAATTTCGGAAGGACAAAAGGGAACTATACGTGGCATTCGACATCATGCAATCAATCTCCGCGAGCGGCAGTTTGTGTGCACAATCTCAAGAGAAAACCCTCGATTGATGTTTCCTATTGACAAGTCAATGACACCGATCGCTAACCTGTCCGACGAATCCCTCCGTGGTGTTCCAGTTTACAAACGAGTACAGTCAGGTGAAAAAGCAGTGCGTGCTTACACTCTTACCCGCAAAGAAGCGTTGAGTGGCAAATATCTTTTCGTTGTTCAATATCTTAAGTGGAGGCCTGACTGTCCCTTTCCACTTGGCATAGTAACAAAGAAGATTGGCAGGGGTAGTAATCTTGCAAGCGCTTTCAAGGTTCTCGACGATGAGTATCAGCTGAAAAACAAATTCCCAGAAGACGTTACCAGCGAGTTAGAAAGAGAAAGTCAAGCCAGGAAATGGTCTTCTATCCCAACTTATGAAAGACAGAATCGCCGAGTCGTGCAGAACGCGTTTACTATAGATCCTCCCGGAAGTCGAGCACTAGATGATGCCTTAACGCTCGAAAAACTCGACAATGGTCTTTTTAAAGTCGGGGTCCATATTGCTGATGTGTCTTTCTTTGTGCGAGCAGGGAGTAGAACTGATATGGAGGCAAAGAAGAGAGCTACCTCATACTTTCGTGGCCAACGCAATGGAGAAGTCCATATGCTTCCAGAAGAGCTAAGCAATAACATTTGCAGTCTTTTGCCAAATCAAGATCGACTTGCAGTTTCTATATATATGACTTTGGGCCAAGATGGCTGTATTCCGGAAGAAGAGCAGTTTGATTTTTGTCGAACAATTGTGAAATCACAGTGCCGTCTCACGTATGCTCAGGCACAGAAAGTCATTCTCAGAAAATATGTACGCTGCAGCCCTGAGAATGGACAAGTGACACCAGAAACAGCAGAAAGCATCCGTTTGCTTAGTTCTCTAGCCCAAAAAAGAAGGAAAAGCCGTCTTGGTGATGGGGCTTACTTTCATTTCGATCATGCGGACCGAAATGAAGACTTTGAGGCTCATGAGCTGGTGGAGGAAATGATGATCCTGGCAAACACTTTGGTGGCAAAGTACCTCCTAGCACAAAAACTAGCACTGGCACCATTGCGGATTCAGCTTCCGCCGAAAACACATAAGCTGAATGAGTGGAGGAAGGAGTTTGAGAATTGCGCAAGGCTGTCTCTTTCACTTATGAGACATTTGCCTGCTCCTCAAGATGTCAAATGCGTGGAATCAATCATGGTGCCGATGTCTACGTGGGAGCGTATTTGCAATGCACGTCGTCAACGTGACCACGGCAGGGAATTGAAACTTTTACTTTGCAATAACAACATCTTCCCTCAACTTGCAATAGCATATGCTGGTCTGAATAAACTGCGACGGAAAGCTGAGGATGTCAGAGCCGCTGAAGTGGCGGAGCAGTACAGAGTCCATTGGTCTTTGAATGTGCTGGGATACACTCGTTTCACGTCTCCAATTCGTCGCTACCTTGACATCGTGGCTCATCGTTTGTTACTTGAGAGTGTCGGACAAGATCGAGAAGACGATGATTTAGACGAACTGTTTCGCCGTTGTTCATATCTGTCTGACAATGCAGGAAAGTTTGAAAGAGACTGCGGCAAGATTCAGTTGGCTGAAAAACTCAGGCTAGAAAGTTGTGAGTTGCCTGCTTTTGTGGAAACGATCGAAAGAGATTTTATTGGATTGCAGCTCGTTTCAGATGCAAACCAGTACCTATCTCATAAACAAAGGAAGATAAAGATAAGTCACCTGGGACCAGCAGAGCAACCCGAGCTACATGAATCTTCCAAAATCTTAGAGCTGAAGTGGAAACTAAGAATTTACGATGCTTCCAAAAAAAGCATTAAACGGGCTGAACGCATCTCAAGGAAAGAACAAAAAAAACATCTCCGCCGGCACAAGAAAAAAGTTTTGGCTTTGCTTTCTCAAAACTTGAGGTGTTTTCGTTCTGGATACCATATTCCTGGAAGTCTATGGCTCGACATCATTGAAGCCGTCAAAAGTGGTAATGATACCAAGTTAAGCGAGCGCTTAGGGGAGATAGATCAACTAATTGCCCAACTGAAGGAAAGAAAGAAGAGAACGTATGAAAGCACCATTCGAGAGATTATGCAGTGTGAAGAAGAAACAGAAAGTAGTGACGATGATGATGATGACGATGGTGATGATGATGATGATGACGAAGATGATGATGACGATGAAGATGATGACGATGATGATGATGATGATGACGATGACGATGACGATGACGATGATGATGACGACGATGACGATGACGATGACGATGATGATGATGATGATGATGATGATGATGATGATGGTGATGATGATGATGATGATGACAGTGACGATGACAGTGACGATCGTGAGGATGAGAATGACGATGACGATGTCGAGGAAGACAATGATGATGACAATAAAGGTGACGAAAAAAATGATTTACACTTTTTTGACACATCCCTGGAGCTTCATGAAGCTGACAAAGTCATCATTCAACTATCAGCCGATAATACTGGAGCGGTAATTATGCCAGAGATTCAAAGCTTCAAACTCGCCCCTGATATTAACATCTGCCTCGAACATAGAAGGCTTTCCGATAAGTGCTTTGCAGAGGTTGCTACAAAAGAAGCGTCTCAACAAAGTTATTCAACAATTGACAACTACGTCCTCGCTTGGAACCCAGTACTTGCCATGGAGGCAGCAACAGATTCGATAAGAAATGATGATAGTTTTATTCTTCAAAACCTGAAAGTGAAGTGGCAAATGGATGACTCTGAGAAAGTTTGGGTTGGAAAGTTTCAACTCAACAACGAATACTGCAAAACCAGACATATCGAGATCTCTGACGGAGACTATGCTTGTGTGAGAATTTCCGTTGCAAGGTCACTAGACTCGAGAAGTGATTCAAGTGGAAGCAGCAGTGAGTATGAAACAGCAAGTGAGGGTGAGCATTGGATGGAAAGCGTATCTTTGGACCAAGAAGCAACGAAGAGTTTTTGGGTTGGCCACTGTAACATATCAGTGACAGTTCCTAAAAAGAAACCGAAAAAATACTTGATGAAGTTGTTTCAGCACTCAATGGAATTTTCAAACATTCTTAAACGTGGAAAAGTCTTGATATGCACCGTGGAGATTCTAAGACAGAGTATTCCCCTCAGGTAAGTATTTTTGACGTAAAGTTTCATCAATACTGCCTTGAATTGTCAGTGAACGTCTTTCTTTACAGTAATACGAGAACTACAACTACCACTATCTGGATAGTCCGAATAAAATTATATTTTAATTGAACTTTTTAAAATATCGAAATACAGTGAATACTCTCATTGCAACCAGCTCTATTTACAATCAGGTTTGTGAAACCTCGTTTGAAATGCGACTTAACCTCTGTAATGAAACGCTATCGACCACTCCCGTGAGAGATCCGAACACTCTCAAGAATTGCCGAGGTGATCACTCAGTCAACAGCAGTTCAACAAAAGCATGTTCGATCTTATCAAACTTAGGAAAATACTTAAACTAAACCCTAATGTTTGGTTAACTTCAGAGGTGAAGCGTAATAACAACGAAACTATGAGATATCATTTTAGCTTGGCAATTAACAAGTGAACATATGCCAAAGTGTTTGCTAAAAGACGACAACCCCCATTAAAATTTATCAAACGATCGCCTACAAGAGGCCGTTCTCGTAAATGACCAACTCTAATTGCGACCACTTTAATGTCTTCCCGAGGTGGCCGGTTACGAGAGCATTGACTGTAGGTTCTCAAAATCCAAAATTGAACAAATGTGGGGAATAAAAGGTAAAACCATACCGGTAGTAATAGGACCCCGGGTAACACAAAACAGAAAAAATAAAAAAAGGCAAATTCATCTTATCCTAAGTAAGGCACTATCCATTAATTATGTCCCTACCACATTTAATGGAGGTTGCATTAGTTTGAATTATGGCGTGAAGTTGAAGGAAATAACGGTAATGATGATGACAATGTTGAAGATACCCTCTTCTTACCCTCGGCAGTATTTCATAACAAAAATGCTAGTGGGGCTGAGAAAATGATGGAAATAAATAACATAGCACTCATAACAGAGTTAAGAGTCCCAACTGACAGTAGGTGACCAGGCGAGTATTTACAAGCGTGGCCGCTAGCACGGAGATGATCAAGCAACGTTGGCGATTTTTACTCATACCTAAGCAAAGAAAAGACTAAAGAAGCCTTTTTTAGGTTACCGGAATGAAATACCTCTTCGATATTATTAAAACAGTAACAAAAAGTTAAGTTTCGATTTTGCGATTTGTCAGTTAAAACAGTATACTGTGGTGTTAAGATGATAGCTGCACCTAGAGAAAGAAAACGTGTTGAAACTCAATCAAAGTTTACCTTGAGTTTGACATGGTATAAGAGAGGTATTAACAATATTATTTCACTTGCTGTCACTCTTTAAATCCTTTGTTTTATGGTTAAGATATTTGCGAGTCACTTTACTATAATGGAACCTTCGATTCATACTTGGCCTCGTCATACCAGCCTCGAAGAGAAAAATTGGAGGTACTTGAGAAATATGCTGATATTACTACTGAAATCAAAGCCCTGTGGTTCATGATGGTAAAATCTATACACCCAATATTAATCAGATTAACGCCACCAAACATTTGGGACCAACGTACGACTGTTGACAAGTTCCTTGCGACGTTTGTGCTTCTAAATTGGAATAGCCAGAATCCGAGGGCCTTGCTTTAATAGATGCCTTAAAACAAGTAAGTTCTTAACGTAAGATTGTTCTTTTCGCTTTTTTGATAGGCGAATGATCTCAACTCTGATTGGTCTACCCGTAGGGGCTACTACGCTTACACGCAACATATGCCTGGGAAGAGCACCAACACTAGAGGGTACGATTTTTTTTTTTACACGTGTAAACTTGCACTAGCACCTAAACGACTGTTATCTCACTATATTTCAAAAAAATAAAAAAAGCAAAATGGTTTGGTATTTCATTGATGTTGATATAACAGAACATTGCATGGGCGCTTGAAGGTATAAAATTTCTTCTCTCGTTATATTAAATATTTGACTCGTTCACTTGGCTCAATCATGATATAAGTCAACTCCAAGAAAAATTTCGTATCTCCAAGCAGCCATCTAATATATATCCTCCTCTTTTAATTTAATGAAATATGACTTTACCAAGGTAATGAATGTATCCTTCGTATCCAGTTATTAAGGTGCGAAGTTCTTTACCCCTTTTTGGCTCAAACAAAAGAAGTAAAACTGCTTTAAAAGTTGGAGTTGTCACATCGCGCTTACCAACCCCTCCTATAATTTGCAGATCTAAGAATTCCATTACCGCTTGAAAGCCTTTCGATTACTGACCGACCTCTAAACTACCTTCAAGAACAGGCTGTAAAGAAATCACTGCGAGGACGATTTACTCTCATTCAGGGACCACCTGGTAAGCTTTTGAAACGGCGACACTGGTTATTTCTTTCTACTCTGTATAAAGAAACCAATTAGATACCTTATAATATTTGATATGTTTCGTGGTGTTTGTTAGATAGTCGGTACAAAACTTTCGCCTACTGAATGGGCAGATCTACTGTCCTTGCTTTTGTTGGTCTTGGCATTCTAAATTCGTTGAATTCAAAAGAGATTGCTTGGTGAACGCCCTCAACAGAAAAACCAGCCAACTGGTTTAATTTATTTTATTGCTTCATTCAAACAATGTTACTGTTGTTTGCTTTTGTAATTTAGGGACGGGAAAGACTATAACAGGAGCTCACATTGCTTACTGGTTCGCGCGACGTAACGTCAGAGACAATCATCCCCTATCGGATACTCCAAGAAGAAGAAGTAGAAGGATAATTCCTGAAAAAGCCCCTCGGCAGCTGTTTTACTGTGGCCCGTCGAACAAATCTGTTGACGTTGTTGCAGGTACGTATTGCGTTGTCCTAAACTTCAGAGGCTTTAACATTGGATGAAAAATTGGATTTGCTTCAAATTTGCTCACGTGCAACAGTGTGCAAAAGTGTGCAAACTAAGGGTAAAATCTGCGCAAAGGTGGTAAATACCGAATCTGCACACCAATTTACATTTACATTTTTGCACATGAGCATATTTGACACAAATCCATTTCCAGCGTAAACTACAAGCAGGTCCGTCAACCGTTTAAGGGACTCTGTCACGACTCTGTGCCGAAGTAATTTCTCGGTGCCTTGAACCAAACACAAATTATGTAGAGGGGGTATGAAAGAGATTTCAAACAAATTTCATCAGGGAGCACAAACCATATTTTTTGGTGATTTTGCCAAGCATGGCATTTAAACTCAACTTTTTCAATCCGTGTTCATCTTTGCCATCCGTAGCAACAGACGGCAGAAACAATTTCGTCAAAACATTCTTAAATTTTAAACAGATAACAAATAGCGTGACGGGCCCCTTTAAGGTACTTTGTGATAACTGTGACAATCCACTAGCTCTTACCCGTCCAAAGTCTGTGGCTGTTCGTTAATGTACGTATGATTTCTTCCTTAGAGTATTTGAAGGACATGGGTATCAAGATTCTTAGAGTATACGGAAATGTCATTGAAGAGGAAAAGTTTCCGATTCCAAATAAATTAAAGCGAATTCGACAGACAGCCATTCATCAAGTTCCTAAAAGCTTAAAACGCATCTCATTGCATCACGTGATAAGAAACCGCCGCCGGTCACCATATGCGCGGAAGTTGAAGAAATATGACAAACTATTTGCCAGAATGAAAAAGAAAAACAAAGAAGTGCCAGATGAAAAAATCAAAAAGTACCTAAAGGTAGTATTAATTTTATTGAGGAAAATCACTCACATAGCATTCTGTGTAGTTAGAGAAACATTTTGTTTTTGAACTATCGAATCTTCAACATTAAGTTGTTATGGCAAAGTTCCCTTATTACTCCACCTGCTTGCAAGCGTTTTGCTGCCATATTTAGCCGGGGCGAAAGTTGAGTGGAGAAGCCTCACTCTTTTGTTTTGCCCTCAACGTTCTTGCTAAGTTTGCTCCAGGTCATTAGGTGCTATTGGGCTATATCCAGTGTGACATTTTGTTATCCAGTTATTATACAAATGGGAAAGTCCTCTTAGAGAGGTTTCAGACTGTAAATGTCTGCTCAGTATTTCTATATTCATCACAGGTGAAATGGGATGCTGAAATGTGGGTCATCAGAAGCGTACGTAAAAGTAAGTACTATCAGATTGTGCTTTGCACTTGCTCAGTGGCTGGGAGTAACAGAATCAAAGAGGCATGTAACAACACCATTCAGTGCATAGTAGACGAAAGTGCCATGTGTCTGGAACCAGAAACCATTGTTCCCATTCATTGGTCAAAGCAGTTGGAACAAGTGGTCCTGATTGGAGATCACATGCAGCTTCAACCAATCGTAAAAAACAGAGTCGCCAAGTCGTTTGGACTGACCAAGTCTTTGTTCGAGCGATACTCTTACTGTTCATTCATGCTTGAGGAACAATACAGAATGGCAAGTATTCATACCAGAATAAGTGAAGCTTTATCGGACTGTAGCTTACGAGGCAGGGCACAGTACTTGACTGAGAAGAGTCAAAAATCATCTTAAGGAGAACAGCGCCCTCAATTGGAAAGCTATGCATATGTACATCTACCAACAATAACATAACAATAAATCACATATTTTCCCCTCTTAAGCATTTTTAAAAGCGACATGATCATTTGTTCCCAGCTATCGTTAGCTGACATTTCCTGGAAAAGTTGAGACAAGAAGATTTGACGCCGTTGTGACTGCAATTTTCTTTGTCAGGATGCATATGAACACTTTCATGTCTGGGAAACAGATGGGTCAGGTTGCAATTTTGTGTCAGCTGTCTTCCTCTCTAAAAATTCCTGTTACACTTTGTGTGTTTCAAGCGATTTTCCTGTTTTTTTCGTTTTGCTTTGACACATTACTTTTAGTAATTATTTCTATACTAGTTAACATTTTAATGCACGAAATAACCGCTTACCCCGACTGAATTTGTTGTAGCACGAGGACATCTGTGAGTTTCCTTCCAAGCATTTTTACGACAGCAAATTAAAAACAGCTGACTCCGTAAAAGCGCGAAAGAAGGTAGTCAGCAAAGAATTCTGGCCTAGTCACACTGACACAACTTATGTACCACTGGTGTTTTGCAATGTCGTGGGCGAAGAGGAGGAGCTAGTGGTGACAACAGAGGAAGGGCATGAAAGATCCAAGAGTAACGCAAAGGAGAAAGACAAAGTGGTGAGTTAAGATGAATTTTGTCGATCTTGTAAAGTTACATATCTCAAACTTACATGAACCTCTACAAGGCGTATTCGTGTTTTAAAATAAACGGCTGCTGGCTTCAGAAACTAAACGGTCATTGGCCTAGTCGACCTAGAAGGGCTTTAGAACGTTTTCTACCAATGAATCGTTCATTGTCAAAAATGCTTCGTCTTGTCGTTTGCTTCAATGATCTTAAGTTAGAGTGTACAGTTTATTTGCACTGATTATTTTCTTTTAATTTCTAATAAAAATCTTTTGACAGTTTAAACAATTTTTGGTTGATTTAAGAAACTACGTTATTCATCAAGTCTTAAGCACTTTTCTGACATTTTTTTCTCGAAGACTAAATCGCGTGTGGATATTTCCACTTACCAACTTATACCTAAATCCCAAAAATAATTTCAAATTCAGTAGTTGAGAGTGACGCCTTGAAGTACTGACCCAGGATTCAAAAACACTGTCCGTCAAATACGCCACTCTTTATCATGGGCTATAGGTAACATAGGTTTCTACTAAATACAGATTAAATCTTTGCGTAATAAAGTGGTATTACGCTCAGAGAAGTAGTCTTTTGTGTTGTCTGGTCAATTCCTTCCCATTTATTTCTTGTAAAAAAGTTCGATAACACGACTTTTTTTTTATTCAGAACTCAATCGGTATTCGGAGAGAACTTTCGGTTACCAAGACTTGACAAATGCCGATTGATTTCCGAATCAAAACAAATGGTATTTACAGGTTTTTCTACAAGAAATATACACCGGGAAGAATTGACCAGACAAGAAAAGAGTGCTTCAGTGTGAGTAATTCCACTTTATAACACATCAGTTCGATGTTTATGTAGTTGAACCCATGCGTTCTATAGCCCATGCCTTAATCTTTCTTTATTTTTTATTTCAGGTGGAAGTAGTCATGAAACTACTTGCTTGTGGTGTAGAGAAGGAGAGTGAAATTTTGGTTTTGAGTCCTTATCGCGCTCAGTGTCATATCATTGAACAAGAACTTGCTGCAAACAAACTCTCTGAAGTGTCCGTGACTACTATTGTAAAGAGCCAAGGTACGTTTGAACGCAAAGAAATCGATGTTATTGTTAAATTGAAAAATCTTACGCTAGCGTGCGGACCGGCTTCCAAGCGGAGCGGGGTGTGAAAGACCGGCGAACGAAGCGATGGGGTCAAGCGTGGCCTGGGGGGAAAAAGGCGCGGGAGCCTGTAGACTTTGTTTTGATTGCACCCATTCATGATGCCATATCCCTCTCAGATTGTTAGTCATAATAAAACAAATTAACTTTTAATTCGAAGCGGTTTTGCCTGAATAGTTAATTATATATAGGTATTACTTAGAATAACCGACCACTTATAAGGAGATGAAGGGTTCAAAGATTCAACAAATGGTAGACGGCGCAGTGCGCACTATTGAGTTTTACAAAATAACTACGCGCGCTGTGATTGGCTGGGAGGCGTGTTTGCATGAAAGTATGTAAACATGGTTGTGTTGTCAAGATGTTTTGCGGTGCTCCCGGTAATCATGCAAGTACGAATTTGAAAAAAGGTTGGAGTTGAAAACTCCACAATTTTACTTTATTTATACTCATTTCCTCGTCAAATCTTTAGACACCTGCTGTGTCAATTTGTTTTCGCTTAATATGACATTTTAAAGCGAGAAAAACGGTATTTTGGAACTCATCTCATAAAAACAAGAACTGATTAGGTCCACAAAACTTCGAGTACAACACCTCACGACTGGTAAAAATTTATCGTTTAATCGTGCCATGACAAACAGTTTTGCTTTTTTTTTCTGTGGAAAGATATGTCATAAACAAGCAGTAGAAAACGTTTTTCTTTTTAATGCATACTAAACGCCATGCAAACATAGAGACATTTTCTATTGCGTAAATAGTTGCACGCGGGGGGTTGCTAAGGAGTGAAATAATTGCATGAGGAGACAGCCCAGTGTGACTGAAGCTTCTTGAGTGCTTAGCGATCTTCCCCAGTGCAACTATAACTCAATAGTGCTCGCTGAGCCGTTTACCATTTGTTATATAACATAATCAAAAGAAGACATGCAACTTTTTGCTCACAAATACACAGGGAAATGAAATGAGTGCTGTCATCTGCTCGCGCTCGGGCGTGTGTAAACTATTCTTTCTGAAATCAGTTTTCTTTTAAAACAGTCTTTTTTTCTCCGTCCTCCGTCTCAAAGAGGATTTTAAGTTAACTTCCGTTCAGTTTTTACATAAAAATCTTGGAAACTATGAGGTAAAAAATTATAGTCAAGTAGAACTAGAAAGTCACGCGTACGGCTTTGCCGAATATCGCGCTAGCTTTCACCATCATTCACACAGGGGCAAATGGTAAAATAGTAATAGGTAAAAGATTGCTGCCGCTGTTAGTTCAGACAATTTTATTGAATATTGTGTATCGAATGTAACACTGAACAGAGCAATTTTATGAGAAGTCGAAAAGAACGAAACATAACGATTACTATTTCTGCATAGAAGAAATGAGTTTATTATTATTATTCGAGATGATTTTATCAAATTTATAATTAGCAGACGATATACAAAAACAATTTGTAGATAACAGAAATGACTGTATCAAGAAGAACGTTACATTTTTGTGTATTTTTGCTAGAAGTTGAAGGAGAATAATAATTAATAATAACAATTAAAACTTATATAGCGCAATTACTTTCCATGGGACATGATCAAATGCACTTCAATTACAATAAGTTAAAAAGAAAGACTGAAAATGAATGAAATTTACAAGCAGGTAGAAAGATTTAAAAATGAAATAAAATAATAAGTGATAAATAATGAAATAAACGAAACAGATACTCTACTACAAATTCAAAGCTTGTTTAAAAAGATATGTTTTCACATGGCATTTAACATTTGACAGAAAGTCAAGGCTGGATATTTCGCTAGGTAGGTTGTTCCAGAGGTTTGGAGCCGTGTAACAGAATGCTCTATTACCAAGTGTTGGGAGTATCTTGCCGCTTCGATCCTCAAGCATAACTTTTTTGCTGGATCTGAGGGAATTGTATCCAGTTGATTTCCTTCGGCTGAATGAATTTGCAAATATAATCTGGCGCCATGCCGTGAATAGCTTTAAAAGTCAGACGGTTAGTAAAATCTTAAACTCAATGCGATACTTCAGGGGAAGCCAGTGAAGCTGAGATAAGACTGGTGTTTAAAAAAGGCAAAACTTTGGTTGCTCAAAAATAAGCCTTGCAGCTGCGTTTTGAACTCTTTGTATCTTATCAATTTGTACCTGTGGCAATCCATAGAGTAGCCTGCAGAGCAGGCAGTTCTTTTAAAGCGCAATTTGCTCAGGGGCACCCAATGGATCTGTTCCTCAAAATATCTGTTCTTCATGCAAATTTTTGCTGGCTGGGAGATGTGGAAGAAATAATAGTCCTTGGAAGGAAAGTGTTGCTGCGAAAAAGGTAATTCAGGGTGTCAGAGGGGATTTGAAGTCTAGAATAGCTGCTACAGGTTACTTGTATGGGTTGCTTACCACTCAAGATCTGAATTGTGCCCTATGAAACTTCCCAGTAAGTCAGGTTGCAGGTTGTAAGGTTGCTGGCTGGGAACTCTTCCATCAGTCTTGCTGGGAGTGAGGAACAGATAATTTTTTTCCAGCAATCGCCCAAAATTCTTAAAATAGTCTCAGAAAACTTTATTCACGCTTTTTTGTTGTTTTTACGTCTTTTTCTCAAAATTTCCCGTTGGGTGCCCCTGTTTGCTCGCGAAAGCGCCATGTTGAAACGTCCCAAGGAGAGGAGGAGATGGGGCGAGTCAAAGGGAGCGGGGAGGGGGCGGGGAGAGAGAAGAGAAAACGCCGTTTTTTTTTTCTCCCCTCCCCCTTCCCCCTTTCCTTCTTTCGCCCTCGCACCTACCGTAACGGTTACTATTTCTACCCTCCCCAATCTTCCACTGTCATAAAATCAACGATGGCGGCTACAACAATATTACGAACACGAACAAGGTTTCGCCCACCCAAAATACGCCTGCACTGCAGGCTATCCATAGAATGAACTGTTACAGTAATCTAATCGGCTAAAGACAAACGCGTGAATCAAAGTCTCTGGGGAGTCACGCGATAGGTGTTTTCTTGTCCTGCTCAATGTTGTGGAGATAGTAAAATGATGCATTACAGACTTTGTTGATGCGGGAGTTTATTGACAGCTTGTCATCAATATACGAGCCAAGGTTCCTATAAACAACTGACGATTTCATTATAGCAGAGTTTTCCACGGTGATCGAAGAAGTATTTAACCTTAGATAACTGTTGCCGTGCGCCAATGACGAAAAATTCCGTCTTTTCATCATTGAGAACGAGTTTGTCGTGTTCTGTCCATGAGCGAATGTCGTCAATGCAATTTTGCGTGGCAGTTATGGCATCTTGTTGACTTGAAAAGTCTTGCGCTTGAAGGACAAATATATTTGTGAATCATCCGCATAACAGTGACATTTGGAAGGTGACATTCAATGATGAAGAATGAAATATACCTCGGGATTTTTGAAAACCGGTTTAGCAAAAATATTAACTCATTCTACTACTTGGCAATTTAAACTCGAAGGCCGATTAAAAGCCTTTATCTGACGCCGGGCAGTAAGTTAATGGTCCCTAGCAGCATTCGAACGACTCCAAATTTAAAATGTCGCAAATTTTACAACATTTATTCGGTAAACTGACTTCGCGAAGCTTCAAACCGGTGTCATTTTAGTCTGGAAATTTTTAAGTTGAGTGAACTGCAGCGAACGATTGCCTGGTTAAGGCTTACGTAACAACTTAAATGGCTAGCAAAACATTACTTTTTTTGCGGTTCGATGAAGAACAGGATTCCGCATGGAATAGACAACAAACTGAATGAAACGTAGTGCACAAATTATCACTTTCTTATCTTCAAAAATCGGCCTATGGTTCAATGTCATTCGAGCCCCCTGAAACTACTGTAGTCCTAGATCCAATTTTCCTGAGTCGAGAGTCACTTTTCCAAGGTACAGTCAGCTAAACACCGACGAAACAATATTAATGGCTGGCACAGAATATTTTGGCCTAACCTCAGTTCAACCACCCGATCACATACCTGTCAACACCATGCGGAAATCACACACTTTCGCGGCACTGATACGAATATCCACAATCACGCATAATCTTCTCACGTTTATCATAAGCGAAATATCGTCGAATAACTCGGAAAAACTCAGCCTATTGCCAGATAAACACCTCTGGACTTTTCTCTTACTCTCGTCTGATTCAAGTTCCCGGATGTAGAATCACACGGTCGGGGGATCACCTTAGCCTTGTTTTCACACCAGAAAAAGTCTTGGCCCAGGTCAAAGTTCACCTGCAAGCTATTAGACAGAACAATTACAATTAAAATGTTTGCTAACCCGGTTTTCATAACTCCAGGTATAAATACAAGAATGAAAATAATTAAATATAACCACAACAGTTTGTATGATAGAAATGACTTTCTCGTTATTGCGGTATGAAAAAAGAAGAAATATAACATCAACAAGTTCTGGGTGATAAAAATGACTTTTTTACCATTGTTTTTGTCCGTGTGATCTGGACAATGTTGTTTTTGCTGTTAATACCAGTAAATCGTCTGCTTCGAGTTCCTCGATTTCTTCATCATTGAGTTGTTCAAAGAGTTTTGGGTTTCCATTCCTGTTAAATTGATATAATGCTTTTTAAATGTACGGATCTTACCTCGCCTCTCACTGGGCTCAAGTGTCACAAAAACTGCATGGGCATGGGCGACGCAAATAGTCGTTTAAAAGCACCTGAAAAATGCACGTGCAATTTAAGGTAACGTTAAAGACGTAACGTTACATGCGCGTGTTGACCTTGAGAAGTTCAAAACAAATCATAAAAAGAAAAAAATAATAAAATCTATTAAAAACTTTAAAAGTCCACATTCAGTCCAGCTACAACCCCGGACAAAACCTGTTGAGACAAATGCCGAAAATGCCTATTTTTTCCTGTCATCCTGGCAAAAAACGGAAA
>OZ037780.1:34239307-34329307 GCA_964035525.1 Porites cylindrica
ATTAGGAACGCTGTTTCAATTTGGAACGGTTCAGCCGTTCTTTCCGCCTAGCCCGCAACGGGAGTTTCGCCTTTGAAGCGACTTTGGAACGGCTTCAGTTTGATTCAGACGCCGAACTTTTCAAGTACCGAACCTAATGCATAAATTATTATAACGTATTTTGTAAGTAATTTGACCGAAATGAGCATTTTTCTCCTTTTGAATTTAGTTGGGCTGGAATTAAGATTGGCGTCTGAATCAATTCAGCCGGTCTAAATAATTTAGGTCGGCCTTAATTCGAATTTAATAGGTTCGGCTCGTGAAGAGTTCAGCGTCTAAACCGGGCCTTAAGCTCCGAAGCATGCTTACAGCCCAACTATGCTTAAAGTAAATCTTCATATCAAACTCTCTTTGTAAGTTTTGCTGTTTCAGTAAGCATCCTTAAGAGATTAAAAAATCAGTTTCAAGAAGCACGCAAGCGACTATGAACCAGGAGGGTCCTGCTATGAAGAATTCACACCATACGTGATAGTATTATTAAAGTATCCGATAATTACGTGGCGCAGCCCCACCCCTTTGCAGAAATCGCGCCGAAATCACTGATCGTTCTTTAATATGTGTAAACAGAAGCATTATCCAGTATGGGTATCGGGCCGGCAAAAAAAATCCGGTATAGTGTCATGAACATAGTATTTAACAATTATTCCTCGAGCCCGAATGGGCTCTGAGTCAATAGCCCATGAGGTCGACGGCCAAATGGGCTATTGTCTAAGAGGCCTTGAGGGCGAGAGGAATAATTGTTTTAATAAAATCCAACTAGTTGGTCAAAAATATCGAGACAAAACAACTTTAGCTAGCAAAACGCGATTCAGCCGCCATTGTTTTGGTTTTCAAAACCGGCGCTTTTTGCTACTAGTGGGCTATAACATATAGCCTTTTACCTCAACCAATTAGAACGCAGCATCGGTTGGATTTTACTAAATTAAAGTGTGCTATCCCTGGTATTAATGGTGTGAGCAATTAGCAATTGTACTATATGACTGCATTATTCTCTGTTTTCCTGAATAACTATACCCATAGTCATCATATGAATTGTTCATGTTGTATCTTTCTTCTATTTATCTATTTTATTTTTTTTATTTTAGTGATGAGGAGATAAGGAGTTTAGTCCTTCTCGCCTGTACGGTAAGTAAGGCTCATCTTTTATTTGTTCGACTCAATATATTTTATATGTATATATATATATTTTTTTTTTCAGTATCATCATTAAATGCGTTCATCCGACAATCTTCTTATCCATATTTTCAGGGTGAAATTACCTTAGAACAGCTGAAGAAGAGAGGAGATGCTAAGCTTCGTGGCAAGGAATATCAGAAAGGATTTGCTATTTATTCCATAGCTCTCAATTGCCCCATTATGGGCTCCACAGATGTCACAATCATTGCTGAACAACTCTATCGCAAGAGAGCAGAATGTTTGTTTAAAATGGTAAATCATTCTTAAACAAAATCGAATGAAACCGAATGATTGATGGTGCTCATTTTCTTTCTTCCACAGGGCAAATATTTCGAGGCTATTAAAGACTGTGAACAAGGTAGTGTACGCTCAGAGAAGATTATGGTACATTGATAAAATACGACTTGATATATTACTCAAGTCCGTGTGAAACACTCATTTTATTTTTTGCGCTTTTTGCTATTGATGCCTTGAATATACAATTAACAACGAATTCACAAATAAATGTCCTTCTGAATGCTAAGGGGATGTCTTTCTTGCTCTTGAAAAGCTGTCCTAAAAAAACAGACATGCCCAAGGCTGTATAGTGGTAATCACATCGCTGTAATCAGGAAAATTTAACATTTAAAGCAAAACCTTGATACAGTCGTCTATTTTTTTTCCAATGGTTCCGTGATGCCTAAGTTACCTAATTATTAACAGCTTATTTAACTGTTTTCAACATAATTAAGAATATTTATTTTTTAACAGTACTTGATCCCCTGTTCTAGGTTTTCTTAACTATTAAATTCCCTTTTGTGTCAAGTTTGACGCATATCGCTTTTTCTAATTACTTCCATTTCAGTCTGTTGACCATGTTAGGTTATTTATTAATAAGTAATACCACCTATTTTTACTTGGTTCAAATTACCTCTTCACGGATAACAGTTTAGCAAAGTTAACCTCTCTTTTTTGTACTAGCCATTGAAATTGCAGACGAAACCAATGGTAGCAGCCTATTGAGCAAGTCTCTTTTCATCAAGACGACCGCAATACAAAATCTTGGTGATTATGTGAATGCCCTGCCCTTTGCTGTGTGGTGCAAACATTTAAGACCAGAGGTAATTCAGTAGACAAGTACATGTAACAATGTTTTAGCTGTGTGGTAATAGTCTCCTAAATTTAGTTTAGTCTTTAGAGAAAAAAAAGGGATCAACGGCCCCATCCCTAGTTCTTAGTCTGTCAGAACATTTATGCATGAACTCGACGTTTTCTAATACCTGATTTAATGTCGTAGTTGAACGTTCAAATCTAATTGTGATATCATGTTGATTTAGAAATCTTATACAAGACTTTGCTATGCCCTTATAAGTTACAGAGGCTTGCGAAAACATTGAACTGACCCAAAAAGAGTCTTTAAATCAGAAAGAAGAGTAACTGATGATATCTAAATCAAATTTTCAGTTAGTAACAATGTCACGTACTAACTGAAAGTGAAGAATGATCATCGCACTAAATTTTCCAATTTAAGCAATTGGAAAGAAGAAGCCTGAAAAAAATCAGGGCTTCAACGGGATTCGAACCCGTGACCTCCGCGTTACCGGTGCGTTGCTCTACCAACTGAGCTATGAAGCCACACATTGGGAGCGAGGTCAATTTATTGAGTTCATATCTCCCGTGAGGAGTGAAATGATGTGAAGTATATATGAAATAATTCATTTTTGAACTGCGGTTGTAGAGGAAAGTGGCTTCTTCTTTCCAATTGCTTAAATTGGAAAATTTACTGTGATGATCATTCTTCACTTTCATCTACAACCGCAGTTCAAAAATGAATTATTTCATATATACTTCACATCATTTCACTCCTCACGGGAGATATGAACTCAATAAATTGACCTCGCTCCCAATGTGTGGCTTCATAGCTCAGTTGGTAGAGCAACGCACCGGTAACGCGGAGGTCACGGGTTCGAATCCCGTTGAAGCCTGATTTTTTTCAGGCTTCTTCTTTCCAATTGCTTAAATTGGAAAATTTAGTGCGATGATCATTCTTCACTTTCATCTGCAACCGCAGTTCAAAAATGAATTATTTCATATATACTTCACAATGTACTAACTGTGAATGATGCACCTGTTCCTAGTGTGAGAAGACCAAGGCAACCTTAAGTACTATAAAGGACAAGCTGAGCGAGATGTTTCAGGTAACTTCTTAGAGTATGTATTAGTTAAGGCCTGCAATTTAGTGTTTGATAGGGAATGCCTCCCTGATGGCCAAATTACATCAATTTTTCTATTCCCGATTTATAATTCCTGTTGACGACAGTAGTTTATTTCGGTTCTGAGGTTTGACACTCCAGATAAAGCATAGCTTCGTAGCCAGGATTTTAATCTAAGGAAGTTTGGTAATAGCTATCGCCTACACCCACTGACACCTCAACATTTTCAAACCTATTAATGAGATTGAAGTTCACATTGAATTTGTACTTGTTGCAAAATAGGTTAGCCCATTTTAAGTATATTCCTTACACCTGTTTAAACCTGTTATAAAATAGCTTTAAAAAAGTGCAAAGATGCTGTAACTCTCTAATGAAACAGTGTGTGCGAGTAATGAATAAGGAGATATGGTGTTTTAACAGGATGATTTCATCGTCCATACAGTACTGGTTACAATGCTTACATTTTCAAACGAAATGGAGATGTCACGTCAGAATCCGGAAGTAGCTGTGGAGTGTTACAATGAGACACTAGAGATTCTATACTTCAAGTTCCTCCCTGAAGTTCTTCTTGGAAGGGCAAGGTGTTTATTAAAACTGGTAAGGAAAAGATGCTCAAAGGATCCCAGTTGTACTCATAAATAAAGATTTCAGGGGTCTCTCCTGGTAGTGCTAGTTAGCCTGCTTCTCCGCGCTACATTTTCTGCCCGTATAAGCCACTATAATTTTCTCTTCAAAAATACTTGACAAGCGAGGGAAGTCTCGGACATCGTGGTTCATCCTTGCGTACAGCACAGTAGCCTCTATTTTATGACTTCTTAACTTCTTTAATGCCTTGGGCAAAAAGAAGTTAGGATCGAGGGTATGCCAAGGTTTAGCACAGGTGACTCTTTGTTGTTGTTGTTGTTGTTGTTTTTCTATGCGATCTTTTCCCGAGGTTAATTATAGACAGTGTTGCATGAATTTGCCGTTCGACAACTCAGCAGCCGATAAGGAGGTCCTCTCGGAAGGGATTCTTCAATCCCGTTTTCTGGGGAACAACCTTTTTAAAGGGGCACCTTCAACCAGTGTGCACTGCGGTCGTGCACTTCACCGAAATCATTTGCTGAATGTAGAAATTACGAACGTTCTGATTGTGTTTGAAAATCGGATTGTATCTTCACAACCTAAGGCAATAGCAGGCTGTGATACCCTTCTTAAAAGAAACTGATGCAATCCTGTTATCAAATGAAATGATTTCGGTGAAGTGCACGACCGCAATACACACTGATTGAACGTGAGCCTTTAACAAGCTTCTTGCATAGGTGTTGACTGTGTAACTTTTTGTGATCGGCCTCAAATTAATTTTTTTTTAGCGGCGAATATATACCTCTTGTTACTGGAAACCACATTTCCTTAGCCTCGTATCACAAAGTCGCAACATTTCGGCGCAACCCATTCATGATGACAATACAGAATCTTATTCCCTTTTCTACTAAAATCCAATACTAAGCAAATATTAAAACGACTCCTACAAAAAATCACTTACCAGTGCCCCACACACGAGTGTGGTAATCGCTCCACTTCATCAGATCTCACGGCCATCTAGAGAGATCTAGTCTCATCAATGCTAATTTATTGTAATTTTCAGGGAAGACACACAGATGCAAAGAACGATTGTGCAAGAGGTGTGGTTACTATCGGTTCTTTTTTCAAATAACACTTAATTCAAACCAGCTTTTGCAGGTTTTCTTTAAAACTACAGCTTAATCAAGTTTCCATGATACCTTTTTAAAATATGAAACATTGTTTATTTTTAGTACTTTGGTTTGAAAGCAATAACGAAAAGGCTTTACAAATGATGAAGCAAATTACAGAAAATATGAAGAAAACCAAAGAGGAAGAAACAGCTAAAGAAAAGGTACATTCGTTGTCATTTTTCACTTTTCTTACTAAAGCTTTAACCCATCAATGGTGACTCGAACTTTGAGTTTATATCTATTTTGTTTGCTCGCTAATTAACAGAAACATTAGACCATGTTTATGGGCAAAGGGAAGTACATTAAAACGCCTTATAATTGATTGAATTATCTCCCATATATCGCTTGAGAGGAGGCCACGAGTTCATAAAATTTTATAAGATTTTTGAGTACCTTTGCATGTTACTTACAAAATTTAATTATTAGATATACTATAAGTATTAAATATTCAAGAAAAATCTCCTAAAAGGTGGAAAGCAGCAAGGTGCATTTGGCTTACCGAAAAGAGTTGAGATATCTTTAATAAACTAAATTAGATTAATATTTAAGCAATAGAAAAGGTTTTCCGTGTTTGCATAGCCTGATATAGACACGAGAGTGGTTGGGAGAATTCGAGACAGCTATGCAACCCCGAGACGAAGTCGAGGGTTTGCATAACAGTCAAGAATTCTTCCAACCCCTCGAGTGTTTATATCAGGCTATGCAAACGCCGGGAAAAAGTTTTCTATTGCTTTTATAAAATAACTTTCCTGTGAAAAAGCGCAAAAGTCTTTGTTATGGCACGGATTAAAAGGGAAATTCTTACCAGTCGCAAAGTCTTGTACACGAAGTCTTGCACGCGTAATCAGTTCTTGTTTTGCAAAAAGATGCTTCTCGAAATATATGTCTGTAAACACTGAGGACTGGGATGTTGACTTTGCCTTTCCAGATTTTAACCTAACTTTGTTTGAATGAGAACGAAGCTGATGTAGAAACTGAATCGCAACCTTTCCGTGGAAGAAAATATGGTCCGTGTTTGAAAATTTTAAGACAGATCACGCTTGAAGAAGAGAGTGAACTGGCAGAAATTCGAGGGGTTTTCCCAAAAAAATTAACGAGCGAATCCTTCGACAATGACAACAAACTTACCTTGAAAAGCTTCTTTGCCTTTTGCAGTGTTTTTTTACAAGGACCAACGGAGGAAAGATGGAAACGAGTTCGAAAAAGACACAGTGCCCGGTTTCCAAAATACTCCAGCGTTACATTAAAGAGCTAAAACTTACAGCGCTCTTAGTTTTGACCAAATAAACCCTTTTCAACATGGCGAATTTGTGTTCACTTTCTCGGAAACCCTTTGTTGTGTGCTATTGTTTTCGTGAGCCAATAGAAACTTTGTTTCTTGACGCCTGTCAAATGACTGTCAAATCGCGCGTCCTGCACTTGTTTCCGGTCCCCCAAACTGGAAGAAGCCATATGATAAAAATCTTATTAGCCTCGTTTTTTCGGTCCGTACTGTAAATTACGGATCCTCGTTTTTTTCCATCGATTTATGGCCCAAGCGCGAAGCGCGCGGGCCATAAATCGATGGAAAAAAAACTCGGTCCGTAGTTTACAGTACGGACCGAAAACTCGACTAATAAGAGGTATTTACGTTATTTGCGAACTACGTATGACAACATTATATGCAAGTATGCTTCAAAAGAATGTATATAATCCGAACAAACTTAAAGACACAGTGGATGCTGCTGGTTCACATTCAAAGTTAGTTTTCTTTAAATCAGTATTTTTAAATTTCACAATAACGACAGATTTGTATTTTTAATCGCTTTTGTTTTTCTTTTTTTTTTTAAGCCCGAGCCTCAAGAGGAATTCCCGAAAGAAAAGAAATCTGATTCTCAAACTGATAGCATTTGGAGTCGTTCTGTTGAACCATTTCGGCTTTCTCGTGATGACCAGGTTTGTCAGTTCAGTATTTTGTCCACTGAGATATTCATACCATACCGTGAGAAAGCATTGCATGACTCAACGTTTATCCCATGCCATTCATCATGACTTTACTGCACTCTTTAAAATCACGCGAACTCTGAAGTTCAAAAGCCACCTTCACATTTCATTACGTTTTTCGCTGCCATTATTCATAATTAAGATCACAAACAACGATCCTTGAAACACAGATACGCCCAAAAACGGATCGAAATCCACTTATCACAAATTGGACGGCAGCGAAAATCTCAAACGGCAGTTGGCTTTTAAACTTCAGAATTCCCGTGCTTATGAAAAGCGCAGTAAAGAAACTCGTGCGTCACAGCTAAACCGCGAAGAAAGTCACCTTAATGTAAATCTGTAAACAGCCATTAATAACTAAGGCCATCCGAATAAAATGTTTCGTTTCCCGTCGCCCGACCGACCCATTTTTTTCGAAAAGTCAAAGCAAAAAATTTCCAGATTCACTAGTCAAAGAATCAAGTACTTTAATTTACAAGCACACGATCTTGCTTTAACAACAATTGGTATGATGTGATGTCCTTGCCTTCAATTAACATCGATACTACGTTTTTAAAGGCTGTTTAGACATTTGATAGTCGTGTTAATATACATCTTTTACCATCTGATTATATATCTTGCAGATTAAACGTGAGATTTAATATGCAAAAGTAAACTGGAACGAAAAGTTTTCATTCTTTTTTTTGTTGTTGTTTTTTTTGCCCGACCGACCGACCCACCGTGACAAGAGACGAGGCGATGGGAAACGAAACATTTTATTGGCATGGCCCAATGATCGACAGCTTGTCAATGAGCAAAGTTACTTTTCACAGTATCAAAAGACACATCCAAAACTAAAGCCTCTATTAGCCATGTTATATATGAGCTGAGGTTGTTGGTGTATACATGTCAATGTATGAATATAATTAATTTTGTAACTCCTATAGACATCACTAAACATATTGCTTGATAATGCTTGCTTGAAGGGTCAGTATTCACATAGAGAAGAGAACGCAGCTTCCGCCAAAGTAGAAGGTAAAACTTTCAATGTATTTTTATCATTCAACCTGCCCATCTTTGCCTACTGAGTTCTTATTTCTGGCAGCACAGAAAAAGGTCTAATTTTCGTTTTAGGTTTTCAAAAGCAGGCAGAGCTGGAGCAACAGCAAGTGGAGGATGAAGAATCTGGTACGATTCAGTTTAGTTTGATACCACCGCAAATTGTTTGAGGTTTTTGCTCTCAGAAACGTACATTTTATTGATAAGGACTGATTTGGTCCATTGTAGCTAAGGCGGAAAAGAAGAGGATGAAAAACAAGCAGAAGAGAATGAGAAAAAAGGAAAAGAAAAAGGAGCAGCAGAAAAAGCATACCGGTTTAGGTAAACAAGAGTTGATCTTTTGGATACAGTCAACACCCTTGATGGCGGACACTGTAGGGACCTCGAATTAGTGTCCTCATTAGCGAGAGTCCGTAATAGCGGGAGTTTAATTCAGTCAAACTTATATAATTTATTTTTTCCTGGGATTTAGCCGCTGTCCGAATCATCGGGATATCGGTTGTAGCTATTTAGTAGTTATTTTGAAGACGGCTAGTCTTTACACACTGAGCATTTTCTATGTTTGCCAAAAACAATTTCTTGCATGTCATTTACGCTATGTTCACAAGGCACCGGAAAAATTTTCGAGCGGTTGAAAATTCGAGCTTTTAGCTGCTCCATTCAAAAGGAATCACTGAACCACCTTGACCGTGCGAAAATTTAGACGCCTATTTAAGCCTCAAAATTTCCGTGTGAACAGGGCGAAAAAATTAATGGGTCCCATGTGAACGTCTCCGGTGAAAAATTGGTCCGGTGTCGTGTGAATGTAACCTTAGAGCAAAAAGGTTTTCATCTTGGCGTTCCGGAATACACTTTTGTCAGGACTTTCAAAAAACAACAAAAAAGGTAAAGGCGCACACGAGTCAAAGGCCCAAAGCTAGTGGCGCAGTTCCCAATCCATCCCCCTGGACCTGTTGAGTCAGTCAAGTCAAGTATATGGCTGAATGTGTTTTCTTTAGGCTCAGTTATTTTGATTGAAGTGACTTGCACTTGTTTGTCAGATCAACAGACGATTTCTAAAACAAGCACTGAAGCAGACAAAAATGAATCAGATGGAGTGGATTCTGTAACTGAAGAACCAATTGCCACAAGAGTGGATTCTGTAACTAAAGAATCCGCTGTTAGCATAATGGATTCTGTAACTGAAGAACCGTCTGTCATTGAAGAACCAGCTGTTAGCATACCGTGTTCCGTCAACAAAAAAATGGGAGGATCTCTACCAACTCTTTCGTCTACTTTTAGAAATTCGGTTCTTTGCGAAGATCCCTTCGCAAAAGACTTTATACCGGTACAGAATTCTCGTCGTCCTCGCAAGCAAGCAGCTATGGCCCAAGATAGGCATGTTCACTGCAGAGTTCAAGAACCGTTCAGCTCCCCGATAGAAGGCAAAAAGCAAGAAGAAGATGTCACGTCGCAGGGAAACACAGTACCGCAAATTCAACAGATGTACCCAAGTGGAGCTCTCGAAATTCAAGAGAGTACAAACCAAAGAAAACGTGAAGTACCAGGTCACTCAAGTTTTGACTTGGAAGAATTCCCACCCTTGGACGGTTCCAACCTCATGTCGGCCCATGACCCCATAAAAGCTCCAAACGCCTCAATCAAACTTCCGCCTCCAGCTACTATGCTGAATTTAAAAAGTGATCAAAAGCCAGAAATGCATTTAAGTCCTGAAAAACGTTCATCAGCATCCCTTCACGCCTTAAGCAGTAGAAGTACTACTGCTTCTCACACGACAGGTCTTGAAAAAGACAAAAGCAGACAGCCTTTCCTTCCAGTCAACCTCTCTCAGAGATCCCAAAGTGACAGCCAATCACATGAAATGAGTAGTCCCACACGGATCCCTCAGGGAGTGGAAGTTGTATGTGACCACTTTCTACAGGATAACCGCACCAAGCCATCAAGTATCCATTTCAAAACCAAGACCTGCAAAGAATGTAAAGACACTGGCCCGTTGCGGTTCGCTGTCTGGAACGCTACCGACTGCTGTTGGCAACTGATGCGACCATATCCTGCCCTTAAGGTTCCGTTCAGAGCTACTTTGTCCGTTTGCAAGCACTTTGCAACTTTGAGACCATGTCCTAAGGAGCCTTGCACTTTTCCCCATGGCGCTGAAGAATCAGCCATATGGGAAATAGAGAGAGAAGGTGGTAAGTGTGCAAGTTACAGTGTTAGCTGTGTGTAGCGAAGTAAAACTTGCTGTTGCTTACACATGAAGTACGTTGGACCGCGATGAAATTTAATGAAAGTTTTAACCGCAACACAAGTGGGCCCATTCTCCAATCACTGACTGTTCATCGATACCTAGTTTTCAGTTTCACCTGTCTCGCACAGGCAAAAAAGTATATGCACAAATCAAAAGTATTTTACTCGGATAAAGTGGATAGAGAGCGTTATAATTTGGTATTGACAACAGCATTATCTCCCAAGGGTAATATTAGTTTATGAACCTCCCCAGGAAACGTTTTTCTAGATGGCTGTGTAATATGAATTGTTTTTTGCAAATTTTTTCTTTGCCTTTTCCTATTGAAAGCTTTACCAACGCCTCAAGAGGTCCTTGTTTTGGCTGGTGCAAAGGATCCTGCCACTGCTGTTAATACTAATCTTCCACCAACAAAAGAATCATCGAGCTCTCCCGCATTGTCATCTGCATGGGAATTCCCTACAAAAGACAACGATGCCCTTCAGACAACGGATTCGAATCAGCCACCAAAAGCCTGTTTTGCCATGTCATCACTGGAAGAATTCCCAAGGTTGGGAACTGCTTTGTCGAAGGGTTCTTCTGACGATGCCACCAGGAATATGTCCTCTTCGGTCTGTCCTAAGGGAAGTGACTCATCTAAAACCACCATGGCGGCTTCAAACATGGCTGCCCTTCAGTGGGCACAGGCGAGTAACTTTAACAATGCGCCTTTTCCTCCACAGTGTTCATCACAACCTAAGATGTCTCAATTAAAGCCGACTACTCCTGAATTTATACCAGCTAAAGAAACATACGCAAATTCTCTAATGAAAGACTCAACCTTAAGTTCCACTGAGAGATTTACTACAGATAACGTAAACAGTGCCAATTCGTCAGCTGGAGGAACTAAACCACTCACGCACGTAGTTGATATTTCCACCACTGATAGCAAGTCTGTTCCAAGCAGTGACATGGCAAATGTCGAGATTAATCAGAAGATGTCTTCCAATAAATTTACAAAAATTCCTGATGGTGTGTTTGTCGTTTGTGACGACTTTCTTCAAAAAAACCTCAGAATACCAAGGAGCATCCTTAATAAGAGCAAAGCCTGTAAAGGATGTGAGAACCGCTCAAAACTAAAGTATGCCTTTTGGAATAACAACAACAGACAATGGCAAATAATAAGACAATATCCAGAAAAAGTCCCATCGCACGTTGCTTTCTCGGTTTGCCGACAGTATGCCATTAACACACCTTGTCTGCGGATACCTTGCTCATTTGCTCACGGCCAAGAAGAATTAGACATGTGGACCTTAGAAAGAGAAGGAGGTAAGTTGGATATATTTTTTTCGTACTATCGCTGACGATAATCTAACTCCTTAAGCACTTTTCACTTTCACTTTTGGACTAGCACACGGTGTCCATCTTATGAGAGATGTACACCCAAAGAAATACACCAACCTAAAGAGTCCGTTTGAGGAACATGGCCTCGTATAGACGTTTGTGTGCTCCAGGCTTCGAGGTACGGGTAGTTGGCAATCGCGTCTCATTCTGAATTATCTTTATATTTTTGGAACCCTTTCTTCTACGTCTTCTATCTGAGAGTCTGGAACAAAGCTGGTACATAAAGGCCAGGGTCCACTAAAAAAGCAGATTTGATTGAATATTACGTTATAAACCAGTGGCCTATCATAATCAAAAACAGGGAAACGTTTTCAAAGTTAAGGGTACTTTTGCGCAAATAGAATTAGAATGGCTTGCCTGAAACAAACCTAACTCGATGTTGCTTTTGTCGTCTAGTTCTTCCTACTCCCCGGGAAACTCTTACTGGATTACCTGAGAAGACAGATGAAAGATCCATTCACATGCAACCACAGTTAAAGTATAGACCCTCGCCACCAGGAGTGAAAGGTGGTGCCTTCAAACTATGCAGAAGGTATTGATGGGGAATTTTTAAGTATTGACCAGACATGAACTTAGCTGAAATGAAAATGTACCATTGATAACCAAGTTCATGGTGTTTTATATTACCCTGGCAATAATGATATACAAAAGGTCATCCTTGTTTGTCTTTCAAGATTCATTCAATGGCAAAAACCTTTTTTAATTATCATCTTTAACAGTATAACTTATAGAAAGTTAATTCAAAGCGTCAGGGGCGTAGCTACCTGACACACGGTACGCACGTGCGAACCTGTAAAAGTCGTGCGCAAAAGAGATATAAAATGAATATATAATAAAAAATAAATAAAAAGTTAATTCTGAAAAGAAATCAAAATATCTAAAGGCAATTGTTTTGGGAGCACAGTTTGCCTTAATTCATTCAACTCTGCTTTTTTTATTATTATTATTATTATTATATATTTTTTCTAAAACGAGGGATCGTTTTTTTCCTCTCTACCCAAATGTTTGTTTCCAGAGAAACGAAGTAATTCACTGGTGGACCGAATCTTGGATGACATATATATCTAGTTAAAAGATGGCAGGCGTTTTTACCAAAACGCTTGGAGTTTGAACAACTCGAGAGCGACGGAAACGAGAACGTCAAACGAAACCAGCCCGATAAATGAAAAACACATTTTGCACGTGCAACACGCTTTTCTTTACAACCTGTACGAACACAACGTTAAATTTCCTTTTGCGACGTTGTTTGGCGGACGTAAACACAGGGGCAAATTCAATTTCTTCTCTGAGTCGGAACTTGGATGCGGTCCCCAAGACTCCGTAGGGACGTTCCCCTATATTTGCCAGTTTAAGAGAGCTGAAATAAAAGCGAAAAAGTAAAAAAAAAAACGCCTTCATTTTGATGGCTGAGGACGTTTTCGTTGCCCCCGCCGTCGTGGTTGCTAAGGTGCCCTATATTCTTGAAAGTGACAGTTCCATTTTGGTTCTACCACAAGCTCGTACGATCAAATGCGGGAAAGTATCCGAATTCGTTGGGCAAATTGTTTACATTACAAAACATTGCATCGGATTCACTTTAGATTTCGGATGCAAAATCTATAGAGACGACCAAATTGGATTCACGCGCGCTATATCTGCTTAAAAACAACAAAACAAACCCAGTAACAAAATTATCCGGGTTACTGAAGAATCCGGAAAAGTGTGTAGCCTTATTGTATGATGGACTGAAACACGCGACAAAGTATTTTACAGGTTGCTAATGTCATGTCATATGCAGAAAAAACGCTCAGGCTTACAACGTAACCAAATCTTTAATCAAGGAACTTTTTTTTCTTTTTTTTTTGGGGGGGGGGGAGGAAGGGGGCAAAGCTATTTGAAGAATTGTGCGTAGCCCTGGAAAAATCCTAGCTACGCCCATGTGTTTGTACTGAAAAGTACCGTCAGATCCATACTTCTTATGCTCTTCTCAGAGAAAAATCTCGTCTTATGAAATGCAACATATAATGCGAATCTCGAGATAAACGTATCATTGTTGTACTCATTCGTAGCCAGTTGTCACAATACATAGTTATACGAGTTCGGTAAGTTAATTTCCTTGTTTGAATTTCAGTTGTTACACTCATGAACGATGCCGATTTGGGCGAGGATGCCTGTATGCTCATTCTAATGGGGAACTTACGGAATGGCAACAAGAATACCAAAGAAAAGGAAGGGAAAAACTCCAAAAACAGCTTCAGGACAAAGATGAGGTTCTTTCTATGGAAATGACAACAAATATCTTAAAAGGCCCAGAAGAAGATGTAAGTGTTATAAATGTCATTCTATGTGAAACAAATCATACTTTAAAAAAATAATATATGAAATAAAATGAAATACTGCGACCGTGACGAGGGCCTGATAAAAGGGTACTCATGGCACGAGTCCTTTGATGCAATATCAGCCGCTTTGGAAGTCATTTCTGAAGCAGAAAATTTATACGAAATATAAGTAACTATTTGGGGCTAGTACAGAGCATTTGCACTACAACGTTCTCCCTTAAGGTTTCTCACTACTCAAACATCACTGAATAATTGTTTCACTGCACACAGGTTGTAGAATCCCTTCCTGGAGTGGACGTTTCCTGCAATCCACCTGAGCTTAGTGTAAAACTTCTAGAAAATAATGGCAAGGCTACATGTCAATGGGTGTTCAACCTTACATTTAAGGTCAGTGAATTATCAGGAATTTTTTTAAAAATATAATAGATCGTTAAAAAAATAATAATAAATAACAACGCATCTTTTAGTCCAATAACAAATGAATTCGAAGATCTGATTTCCAACGAATAATTTGAAAACGATTGACCAACATGACAAAAAATACAACGAATTACTCCCTACAGTGGCCACTTACCCCACAGGTAGTCGTTATAGATAGTTTCGACGCTATTATTATTAACAGGAATAGGTATACGAGATTTCATTCTTTTTTAACTGGTTTTTTTTTAATATCAGAGACGGATGATTCTCTTTTGTAATGACTTAATTTAAAACTCCAGACCGCCTGCAAGAGTTACTGATCGCATCTGAGCCGCAAGGAATGTATTTCGGAAATCGTTATTGACACAGTGATTGTATTTTTCATGACTTATGTAATTCTTAATGTTATAAAAAGCTTAATTCTTACTTCAAATATTTCTGTAAATTATGTGAATATTTTTAAAGTTGAATAAAATTATGGTTAATTATAAAATAATTGTTATTACTGTTATTATTATTATTACTATTATTATTATTATTATTATTATTTTGAATTCAAATCCATGACTTCCCATGATACTGAGTAGGTGCAGTATCCTCTGAGTTACCGGGAAACACCCGGATTTAAACAAAGCCATTTTTATGGTTGTGACAATTTTATCAAAACGTGGAGGCAACGAAAGTGGAAGGAATCAAACGGCGGTCTCTACCTTTCAGGTTCCATCATTATCTTTTTTTATCTTATATATCAACCTTTTCAGTGAATAACCTTCGCATTATTTGTTTCAATTTTTTTACAATGTCAGACAAGTGTGGTAGGATACCTGCGCCATGTACTTCTGCTGTACAGATATCACAACTGCTATCAACTGTCAGAAATTCGCGTCGGTTGCTATCAAGATTATAGAGGCTGTGAAAGCTATAATGTTTGTTACAGTGCTAAACTGAAGGAGTTCTGGTACAAAGCTCCAGACGTTAACAACTTCTCTGGGCGTGCGAAAGTGTCTCTCACTGTCTCGTTTGAGTCTTCTCTGTATGGAAGCTTTGATCAATGCATCGTATTTGACTTTGGTAGGAAACCGTACCTTGTGAGAAGGCTTAATGTTGACGTACAAAGCGGATCTCTGCCGCAAACTTCCATTTTTTCGCAACATGCAACTGCAACAGCTGTTTGGGACGAGCGTTCCATGGATGTAGTTAGGTTTGTTCACAAGACAGGCGAGGCCCTTCAAGGGGAACATTTGTCTAGAATTTATAGCCTTCAGAAACAGGGGAATATAACAGCGGAGGAATTGGGGCGCGACAATTACAAGACGGCTATGCATCAATTGCTGTTCGTGGAAGAAGGATTTATGAAGAGGGAACTTTCAAGGTATAGTAAACATTTGATTTATACCTACTAAGCAGCCTCTGGAAGTTTTTTAGGGAGTCGTTTCCCTGGGAGGAAATGCGACTCCCCTAAAACACCTTCCTAGAGGGCTAGTTACCGCAGGCATCAAATCGCTTTTCCGAGCCAGTTAGAGGAAATTATATGATGGAACCAATGTGAACCGATGTGAGCGTTTCGAAACGTTGCTACTTTTGCTGTAGAGGTCGAACTTTCCAAAGAAGCTGAAAGTCTACTCCTAGCAGAACAAGCTATAATTAAACGTAATTTCCTTTTCCTGCCAGTGTTCCAACGCGAACCGTTCAACTTGTTTACCCTTAAAAACCAATGTTGGTTTAGAGGACCTATTAGGAGCAGTAACTTCGCCTATATAGCTCTTGTGATCGTTAAATGAGTACGCTTTGAACCCTAGCAAAGGGACAAGCCGAAAGAGAAGAATAAATTTATTCGGTGTTTTTTAAACTCTACTTGATAATTGTTTTACTTTCTTGATTTTTCAGCTACACTTTAGGCAGAACTCAGCTGCATGCTCAGTGGAGCGTCTTTGACGATATGTCCGGAATGAAGTTTGCCGTAGACAATGAATTGTTTGGTGTCCTTTACCTACAAGAAGAAGATGCTCTTAGACCTGATGACGCAGCAGGACGTCTCCTTTACCGCAACGTAAGCTCCGTGTGGCTCCAACTGGCTGATAGTGTCTCAAACAAAGTTTATGAGGCCCCTGTGGAGAAAGTAGAGAGTGAATGCGTTGTACTGAGGTTGTCATCCAAAACGGTTTCTGATTTACTTCTCTATGACACCTGCGATGTTTCTGTTAATGCTCAGTTTCAGCTAAACCGATGGCCACTTTGTGAGATGCACGCCGCCATTGACAGGATTACGACAGCTCAGTTGCGTCTTATTTTTCCAGAGCCCAGAGTTCCAGTTGTGAGGAGTGAAGTAAGTTGACTTTATAGATCGAGGAAAATGGTAAAATGCCTTTTCTAGAATGTTTCATCACTCTTGAAAACAACAGATTACGAACGACAATTTACAGAAAACCGAACACGTTCCGGACAGATTACTAAACCTGATGTTTCACTGAGCCACAATAACAACGGCTCCTTAGAAAGCTGAATTACTAACTTAGGAAAAAATGCCACTGAATCGCAGTCAACAATAACCAGCGACGTACAAAACGACTTATTGACGGACTCAAGCAAATCTGACAACGGGACAGGTTGTCGAAACGTCAGTCATTGTCAAAAGCAGCCCTATTAGCCCTATTCAGGACTATGATCACTCGGACGATCATGTTCTTGCCACTTGTTTACTTCTGGGTGAAAGCCTTTCACAATGTTAAGTTGTTTGAACTGGATGTTATGTCATATCATCTGAGTTGATAGTTAATTGTCGTCTTCAATTTTCATTGAAGTATTGGAGCGCATACATCCTCATCAACCATCTAAAAAGGTCTTATGGCCACTAGTGAATATTCCTCTGCACATACATAACTGGCAGTTGTGAGGTGTTTATATGGCGTTTTTATTTCACTTCACTCAACTTCCCTGACAATTTTTCATCTTAATACCTAAATGGATTCTGACTGAGCCGTTACTTGTTAATTACAAATTTTTGCACGAACCTAGAAGATTGCCGTGTGGGGAGAGACGCAATGCTCTCATTCGGATCTCATACTAATTAGGAATATAACAATAAGCGCATCGGTTGTGGTTGGTGAAGTAATCCTGTATTTGATCGTTCTAGGTAACCATCCGCTGGCGATGGCTTCTTGATAAACGGCTTAACGACAATCAAAAGGAAGTAATCAAGCAGATTGCGTCACCAGAATACAACAGTCCACCTTTGGTTGTGTTTGGTCCTTTTGGAACAGGAAAGACGTTCACACTTAATCAGGCTGTTCGCCTCCTGGTGCAGCTAGACAAGTCACATAGAATCCTTCTCTGTACCCACTCCAATCGGGCCGCGGACATACACGTCGAGTTACTTCACAAATACCTGACCGAACAAAATGGCACTCCTGCAGCAAGGCCTCTGAGGATCTATCAGCCTATGAGAAGGTATTCAATTTAAAGCTTGTCGACACTAACTGCAATACTCAATATGCGTTCCCTTTAAATTTACCCGCCAGGAAAAGAAGTCACACAATTTTTTGTAATTCACATTTGAAGCCCACGCCTGATGCATTCGAAAATGTTAAATAAGTTACAGCTCCTAAGCTGACCTTTAAAAGGTGTTTTGAACCTAACAATAGAAAATTTAAAGTTTATAGAACTTTAGGACGTCGGGTCTTTGCCGTTTTATGACCTCTCCAAAATTTTCTTGTGTTAGCGTTTGTAGGTGCTTCTGTGTATAGTCATTCAGACCCTCTCACCAATTGTTTCATTTTGCATTTCTGTAGCGGCGACCTACAATTTTAACGTGCAATATTGAAAGAAGAAAACATTTGAAAAAATGATAATCTTTGGTGTCAATTTAGGTTGGAAACAACATCCGAGATAGCAAGGAATTATTGTTTGACCAAAGGCGATATGTTTGTATTGCCTTCTCGTGATGACCTTGTTGAACACCGTGTTGTTGTAACAACCCTAAGTACATCACAAGTGCTTCTGGATCTGCAAGTACTGCATGGATTCTTCACTCACATTCTTATTGATGAAGCCGCCCAAGCACTTGAACCTGAAGCGTTGACTCCACTCATCTTTGCCGGACCTAACACAAAGGTTGTTTTCACAGGAGATCACATGCAGGTACTATTTTTCATTTTTTTAATATTATACTCCAACACCCTACTGGCTTGTGCTCCCTGTTGCTGTGGAGCTTGGAATAACCGTTACCATCAGAAGAACCGTACTTCACTGAAAGAAAATGAAAGCAACAGAAATTAAATAGCAGGTTTAAAGAGACAGGCTAGAGTGTGTAACCAACTTCAGACGTTATTTAACCGCGGCAGGATTAGCTCAGTCGGTAGAGCGCATGACTGCAGAGCGGAAGGTCGCGGGTTCGATTCCCGCGGATGGACCAATACTCAGGGTCTTAAAATAACTGAGAAATGAAGGTACCCGCCCCGTTTGCACTGCAAGTGGCTACACCTTCGTGTGGCTCGGATGACCACATAAAATTGCGGTCCCATCTCCAGTTGGAACGTAGAAATAGTGTTCCCAATTAGTACTTTCATGCTAAATACCTTGACCCTCAAATATAGTGCTTATTTTTCACTTTTACACCATGTTTATTTCCACTTTCTGTCGGAAGTTGCTTTAATTTGTAATTGTCGCGGTATAAATATTTTTAGAAGAGGGAATATATAAATCGATTTGCGCGAACTAGCATGCGACTGAAAGAAGGATGGTTGTGATAAAAGCATCTGCTGAGTAAACCTATTCTATTCGTTGCTTTAGATGAGCCCAGAGGTGTATTCACCAGAAGCAAGACGTTTAGGCCTCCAAAAATCATTGGCTGAAAGGCTGTTTGACATCTATGACAAACATGAGGCTCAAGAAGTGAGAGAATACTATGTGTTATTCCTGACGGAGAATTATCGATGCCATCCAGACATCCTGAAGTTTCCCTCCGACAACTTTTATGGGGAGAAACTACTTGCTCGAGGTGGCACCTCTCAGCTAGCGCATCCGAAATACGGTCCTCTGCTGTTCTTTTCAGCTCGTGGCAAGGAGTATAAAGAGCATGACAATTCATATGTCAACTTGTCTGAGGTTTACGAAGTGGTTAAAAGAGTCAAAGAGGTGGCGCATAATTGGCCTACTCAGACCTGGGGAACTACCAAACTATCTGAAATTGCAGTTCTGTCCGCTTACCGCTACCAGGTGACTTCAATACCCTAACTATCCAAACCTAACCTAACTAAGCAGTAACCTTGCGGTTTACTTCTTAGTTTTGATAAATCGCGTGTTTTTTTAATACATATATTGTACTTTTTTGTGCGTTTGTTCAGTATTAAATCACACATGACGCCAAAATGTGGTATGAAAAAAGCGGCACATGAGCAACAAGCGAGTGTATCACCGTACATGACAAGTTCAAACTGTGTAGCGATGACACACGACTATGAATATTGTTTTGAAGATGCCTTCCAGTTAAGGAGCTTTAAGGCATTTTCAAGTCCCCAAGAGCTCTTTTTGTCTCGGCTTCTCATATTCTTTTGCTTTCAAACAGCTCCTGCTAATTATTTTTTCAAGGTATTAACTTTCTTAATCCTAAATTATCTCCCAAATATTTTCAAAACGGCGCGCCGTAATATCATCGAACATGTGTCTGTACTCTAATAGAACATGGGCAACAACCTATCACAGCGCTCGTAGCATTCACTAAATTGTATAAACCAACTAGAACAATGAGCGGTGAACTCTGTCCGTTAGCTTTGTCTTCTCCATCGCAAGTCATACTGTTCATAAAGAGTCCGGAATGCTGACCCGGAACTATGGTGAACCTTTCCTTAATATTGGGTAGGGTTTGGCCGTTCAATCACCGTACGGTTATAACTCCTGCCTTCAGGTATCGTCTTAGAAAGAATAGTTACGTATACTCAGTTGTTCACGTATTTACCAAAGAACGTTCAAACAACAAACGAGTCCAACCACACATAATAAATAATAAATAATATCCATTCATCCTCGACGTTTAGGTTCAAACAATTCGGAACAGCCTGAGGAAGGAAGCAGACTTGAAAGACGTTAAAGTGGATACAATTCACAATGTCCAGGGTAATGAACAATTTTCCAAGATCCGTTTACCATTGACAGCGACCTTTTATGTTATTTCATGTTTACTGTTGAAACTCAGAGCTAGGAAAAACCTAATGCGGGCTAGGAGCAAAATGGATAAATACCCCTAATACAGCTGATAATATGATAAAGTAATCTGTTAATTGTATGCAATGCGCCATTCCATTGATTGTGACCTTAAAAGGCCCTTTGTCATCACTGATAAAGAAATACATATTCCCTAACTTACATTGGTCAAAGAACCTCGGCGACATTTTAAAACTCGTCTTGTACTTAACTGGATACAGCAACCTTTGTTTAGCTTGCCATGTGAGTTTCAATTCAGTATAAAGTAAAACTGTGATCTATAAGTACAACTGACCGAATGGGCATGTTTATTTGAGTGATGGGACATGCTAATATTGCAAGCTTTCATTCCATTTCAGGAGAGGAATTCCGTGCACTTTTTATCAGCACCGTGCGTACATTTCACACCTGTAAGCCTCAGCAAGAAGACGTACGCGCCAGTGGATCTGATCGACCTTTATATTGGGAATTTTTGTCTGACCCAAAACTACTTAACACGGCTGTTACAAGGGCGAGATGTTTGGTTGCTGTCGTTGGTGATCCCGTTTCACTTTGTACGGTTGGAGAGTGTCGAAGTATTTGGAGAGACTACATCAAGAGATGCAGCGAGAAAGGAGGCCTTTATGGGGTCACAATGGAAGAGCTCGACAAAGAAATAAATGCTGCGATCGCCGGTATCGAGCTTAATCCCAAAGCAGAACCGTTTGTTCCAAAAGCTCTTTCAATGCCAGAAAAAAGTGTTAATACAGAAGTCGGAGAAACAAAAAAAGTCCATGCCACTAAAGAAATTGCAGAAGAGACACAGAAGGACAAAAATGATGCGAGGGAAGGCAATGAGAAAGGACAAGAAATTTCTGGCAAAAGTGATGCAAAGTTGGATGAAGACAGTCTTAATGTAAACGATCAATGTCATAGTGGCAAATTCATCAATACCAGCCAAGACATCAACCATGAAACAAACAAAGTCGATGAGGTGGATGAGAAAGACGATGAAGAGAGAATTGTTGAACCAGGAGACTTTCAGGATGATCTCCTTGACGATGAGACAGTATCGCCCAGAGATTTGGATGAAATAATTTTGGCGTTTGTGAAGAAATGCGAGGAGACATTACAATCAGATGAAGCACGACTGTCAATGTTTCAAGATTCCGAGTTTCCTCCCTTAGAAGCAACTGGATCAAAAGCGATCCGTCCTCAAACAGATGCAAATAGCTACCTGTTCTCAGTCGGGGGCAGAGAGGATCTCAAAGAATTTTTTCCAGAAATACATGTTATCAACGGTCGAGTTGAAGTGCATCTTACCAACCTGGGATTTTACAGTTCTCCTTCAGAAAGGGCGCAACGAATCATCGCCTCTACGAAACAACAGGAATTTCTGGATCCATCTGTGCTGAGACAACTTCTGAGTGATGAACCGGACAAGTACAAAGTCTGTAATCTCCGTTTAAATCCGGAAAAATCCCAGGTGGGTTATGCTGAGATAGAAGACACAGAAACTCCAGACATTGAAATAAAGGGAAGAGTTCGTCAGGCTTTCGACAGAGACAAGGTTGTGTTAGAACTTATTGAGAAGAGGACTCGTTCAAATGCCGACAACGGGGAATCCCGGTTTCAAGGAAAGGTCGTAGGTAAGCATTTAATGTGCCAACTATCCACAATCTACATACAGTATACACGTTTGTTAAGAAGTAGTTATGCCATCACAACGCGACCTAAAGCGAAAAAGTAATACCGTTTTAATATTACAATTTTAATAAGTAGTTAAGTATCCCTCAAACTTTTCTTCAAAATGAATACTTTTAAACCAATGGGTACACCAAAGGATGTGTATCGTTATAAATTTCTGCCGTTAGCGTGATCAAAAAGAAAAGCAATGAACATCAAGAGACAACTAATTGGAACAGCGTACCATTGCAAGGGAAACGGGGAGTAAAGGCCCCTTGGCACTCGCGACTTTCCATGAGGTCGTCTTCTACCACCTGCTTATGTTGTACCAAGTAAAGATGTAAAATTTTGACATTAACTTTTATTTTAAACTGAAATGTAAGATCTTACTTAGTGAATAGATTTTTTAATCAGTAACCACTGAACTTCACAGGTGTATTGGAGCACATTATCAGCCCACATGAACGCCAGTTTGTCTGCACTACTGATTACCGAAACCCTGCGTTAATGTTGCCTATTAACAAGTCAGCTCCAAAACTGGTCAACCTTTCAGACAAAAGCTGCAAAGATATTCCAATCTATAGAAAGGATCAAAATAACAGAGCTATCCAAGTCAAAATGATAGAAAGAGAGAAAGTTCTCAGTGGAAAATATTTGTTTGTTGTTAAGTACCTTCAGTGGAAACGGGAATATTGCTATCCTCTGGGAATTATCGTAAGGATGCTGCCTCGAGGTGAAGACTTCAAAAGCAGCATGGAGATTGCATACGCAGAGCGTGGAATAAGAAGAGTATTCAAAGAAGATGCCACGAAATATGTCAAAGAGAAATTCCCACCACAGTGGTTGATCCCTGAGAATGAGTACGCCACAAGGACTAAGATTGACAAGGCTTTCACCATTGATCCTCCCACATCCCTAGATCTTGATGATGCTCTTACGATAGAAAGCATTTCTCTAACCACCTTTCGAGTAGGGATCCACATTGCCGATGTCAGTTTCTTTGTTACGCCAGATTCTCCACTGGATAATGAGGCCTTTTTGCGTTGCACCTCCTATTACCCAGGAGAGGGGCAGAAGAATTTGCCAATGCTACCCCATGAGCTGAGTGAAGGTCACTGCAGTCTTCTGCCTGACAAGGACCGTCTTGCAGTTTCCGTGTTTATCACGCTAGACAAAGACGGCAATGTGACTGAAGAGCCAAAAATACAACGCACCATTGTCAGATCATGCTGTCGGTTAAGCTATGCAGAAGCTCAAATGATTATAGACAAGAGAGAAATTGGTTCTAAGCAAGTTGCAAAGGAGATAGTGGATAGCGTCAAGCAATTAAACGGTGTAGCTCAAATAAGAAGACGTCATCGACTGGGAGACGAATCGTTTGACCACTGGCAGAACGAGGAGAGTGGAGAATATTTTGAGGCACACGAGCTAGTTGAAGAAATGATGATTCTTGCTAATGAAGAAGTGGCAAAACTTCTTTCGAGAAAATGCCCTGAATTGGCTCTCTTAAGAGTACAGCTACCTCCAAAAGACCTCAGGCTGGCTGATTGGGTTGAAAAACATGGTAGATATATTAGATTGTCACTTCAATTTTCAGGAATTTTCAGAAACAGTACAAGGGACGAAGTGTCATCTTTAGCACTGTTGCATTCCGAGAAAACGATCTTCAAAATTCAGAGATGGGTTTGGGATGGAATCCGTCAGGCGGCAGATTCGAATGATTTACCAACCCTGCGACATTTGATTTGCAACGAGCGAAACCACCCTCAAATCGCTGCAGCCCAATCCCAGTTTCGACGGATTCAGTCCCAGTCTCGTTACGTCTGTGAAGGGGATCACCCTTCTGAGAATATCCACCACTACTCCCTTGGTATTCGATCATACACTCATTTTACGTCTCCAATAAGACGATACATAGATATTGCAGTTCATCGCCTCCTACTTGGTTTGGAGTCCCCTGGTTGTCACAAAGATAACATTTCCAAGGATGACATGGCAAAAGTTTGTCGACGCTCCACGTTTCTTATTGACAACGCAAGGAAATTTGGCAAGGATTGTAAAAGGATTCTACTGGCAACTACGCTGCAACAACAGTGCCATGTGACACGCGTTTTTATTGAATCTATTGAAAAGCAGTCAATCAGTCTCCATATTTGCAACCCAGAAGACGACCACCTGGCGGGTAAGCAAAAACGAATGTTTATCAGTGATATGAATCCAGTCTCTCTGACAGAAGAAGAAACTGGGACAGATGGAGAAAAATGCCTAGTGCTCACGTGGAAAATCAGAAGGTACATAGCACCAGATGGCTCCCGAAATGTAAAAGAAGAAAGCAACGCTGCATTATCAGGTCACACGGGAGTCAACGAAATAGTTGAGATTCCTTCGGACATGTGGATTCGAGTATTGGATACCGTAAGAGCCAACGATACAGGCAAATTACCAAGCATAATCAAGCAAATGGAAACCCGCTTGAGTATTATGTCTCCTTCCAGCACAGAAATGAAACGAACCCAGCATAAATTGCCTGAACACACCCGAGGTGAGCCTTACAAGCACCCTCATTACAGTGAAAAAGCGCCTCCATCTTCGAGCGAAGCAGTTTTCCATTTTTACGAGATGAAGCTTGTACTGAGGAAGCATAATTTCTTATCCGTACAACTCTGCCCACACATGACGCGTGGAATACTTCAACCAGATATCCAGATGGTAAACTTGAATCCCTACCTAAATATTTGCATCGAACATCGAAAATACCCACGAGAGTCATTTGCGCACACTGCCAGACATCAGGCGTCAAGAGAGCAGTACAAGACCATTGATGAGTACATAAACGCCTGGAAACCAGTCCTTGCAATGGAGGCCGCCACGGAAGCGGTCAAGGAAAATGATGGCTTCGTCATTGAACACCTTAGTGTGGAATGGGAAAAGGAAGACGGAAGTCTTACTGGGTTCTTTACTCTCAACTTGGTCTACTGCAAAAACAGACAAGTGGAATTTTTTCCAGGAGACCTAGTGTGTGTTCGGGTACCTTGCCCTCCTAAAGAGTGTTCTTCTTTTGAAAAGCAAGGCCAACGGCAGGTAATATCCATTCAGGTTCTATCGTTTTCTTTCCTTATTTAGATCCGAAGGACTGTAAAATTAACTTTTGATGTTTAGTTAAACAAGATCAGTGCTACTTTGAATCCAGATGTTTGCTCTAACTTTTAATAATG
Organism: Porites cylindrica; assembly: GCA_964035525.1. NCBI lineage: Eukaryota > Metazoa > Cnidaria > Anthozoa > Scleractinia > Poritidae > Porites > Porites cylindrica. The sequence goes on from OZ037780.1 coordinate 34,264,913, forward strand.
TTCTGACTCCTTTATTTTCTATTAGTCGTGTTCAAGTTACTCACATCAAGGTAGCTTTTGGGTGAGCCACTGTATTATAGACGAGGTGATTGAAGTCAAAAAGGAGAAGGTGGAGGTTACAATGAAACATCATCAGGCGGCATCTAATATCCCAGCAGAAATAACTCATGGAGGTAGTCACAGATGTACCCTTGAGCTTATTCACAGAACACTTCCACAAAGGTAGGACGTTTGTTTTATCCTTATAAAGTTGCATTTTACCCAGAACTACAAATTTAGACGTAGCCATTCGAAAATTGTTGTTCATTTACGGTATTAGTTAAACAAAACGAGTTATCGCCAACTATGATGACCGTGGAAGTAACATTGTGGTATTCTTATTTTTGTATTCCTTCCTTATTTCTGCGATTTAATTGGCTTAGAGCACTGGTATTTCTGCAAAATATAGTGTTTTCACCATGACGTCATCAAATTCTAAATTCAAAATAAAGAGTCCCTCCGAATTCTTATTTACACTAGGTGACCGAAAAATACATTAATTTCCAGCCCCGTAGCGTCTTTCATTTTGAAAATAAAGCATTTTGAATTTCCAAATTTTCACAGCGCGTGATAACATGGTGGTAGCCCCGGAAGAGGTTGTTGCTCTCTTTATCATTTTCAGCAGTTTATGTTCTGAGACTTGGAGATGTACATTGTATATTTATGAGTCTTTTGTAACATTTCGTTTCCTTGGTTTCTTTCGTTCAACGGTTTCAAAGTTATTTTTCATTGCGTGATAGTGAAAACACTCTTTAAAATATTACAGTTAAGAAAGCAATGGGGGATGATTTCCAGATTTTCGAGTTGAAGAGAATGAAGAACTCAAAGAAACTTTGGAAAATCAAAACTCTAAGAAAGTGCATCGACCTGGCTTAAAAAATTCCCAACACATTTACTTCCTTATGAAACGAAACAGCTGGAAGAAACGTCATAAAAGTTCGTCGCTCAAATCCGTAACAGAAGGTACAGAGTACGAGCTCGAACATTTGATAGTTATGCTGGCCTCATTGGACTGATACCTAAAAGAAAAGGATGCCGCCTTATTCTCAATTTTCGAACTGCAGAAAAGTCATTTAACGAAAAGCAAGGCTTCTTTGTCAAAAAGCTTTCTGGAAAAGGTCTAACACTTCAAAGGCATTCACCTGTCGAAGAGAAGAGCTGTTATGATCTAAAGGAGTGCTTGGGAGTCATTCTCCATAGTAACCGATACTGATACATCGTGTGGTTCTTGCTCACCTGTCACCTAGATTTTGGGGGCTGTCAGGAACGCCACGCATACATTGACGATTTCTCCTTCAGCGCAGGCGACAACTGCGACGAAAACAGAGTTGAATTCGTTACTTACGAAGAAAAAACCCGAAAACTCTCCAAGATACTTGAGGATAGTAAATCTAAGAATAAAGATGTTTGCTACAAGTGGAGAGATGTGTTTTGTTAAAGTGTTTTTTTTTTTATACATCTCTGTAACGAACACCCGAAGAAGTGCGAAACTGCCGTCGATATTAACTTGCCGTGAATAAACGACCCAAGACACATTTGTGTGGCATAAGCGTCAACAGCTTCATTAAATAAAAGCTATTGAAATTACTTGTAATAATTTTGCAATATAACTTGTGGTATTCATAACTAGTATCACTACAAATCATGCTGTTACTCTACTAATAGCTAACCTCCTTGCAGACGAATGTATGCAGCACTATGCGTCAATCTGCGACACTCGTCAGAACTTGTTCATGCTATTTGCAAAGGAGAAGAACCGAAGAGAGGTATGCAAATTAATTAACAACAATCAATGTTCTTTATAAAAAACAGAGTTTGTGAAAGATCGTCGTTAACTGAACTTGGTATCGTCATTAGACGGTGCATAGCAGTTATGCATTTTTTTTTTTTCAAACTTGCTTCCCCAAAAGGGAAAATTCAAAATTGTCGCAAGCGTTTTACTGTTGTTTCTCGGTGAGCTATTGCCTTTCTTTCACCAAAATAATCCTGAAATCACTCCCGGACCGGTTTTGTATTGAGTGTTTGCGCCTTAATGTAAGAAGCCACACCTCGCTCAAATTCTTTTTCTTTAGATATCTCGGCCAAACGATCTTCTGTGGAAATTGAAATTGCACCTTCTGGGTCGTTCTCTCCGACAACCAAAAGAGCTAAGGTTTAGTTAAAATATCTATGTAAAAACTGGTTTGCCCAGCGTAATAAAACGTCGTGACTCTCAATCACTTATTAATATTAACTCCGTTGTTTTGGCATGGTTACAAAACATGAAAAAACATCACAATTTAAAAAGATTCTGAAGCTGGAGACCTGGTTAATACCATCGATTTCAGTATGGAATGTTGAAAAAAAGAACGTGAAAAGTCGACTCATTTTTCAGAAGTGTATTTCTGTATCCCCTAAGGAATAATCGCCAATGCAAAACAACCTGTTTATATTATCTGCACTCAAAGATTGTGATACATCATATGACCTCACTCTTCGTGGCATGTCTGTAAGGTAGCTAATTAGCTAAGAACCTGGGCCACGTTTAATAAAGATTATTGTATTGCATTCATAACCCTCACACATGCTTTCGCACATACGAAAGAAAAAAGTTTCTTCCCTGCTCGACAGCTACCGCAGGATTAATATCTTTCCAAATAATTTTTAATAGAAACGTTTGGATCCCTTCCTCCCGACTTGTCCTTGGAGCAGCATGGATTCAAACGACTGAATCACTACCAAGAGGCTGCAGTGAAGGAAGCACTCTCCAATCCGTTTAGTTTGATTCAGGGACCACCGGGTAGGTCATTTCAAGAAAACTTTCAAACTAAGTGGCACCATTCACTAGGTTTGTAACTACCAGACCTAAGTAATGACGCTGCCGATAAGACGAGGGTGGCACGCATTTCTATTAAAGTTTGCCCCTTGTTGTTTCCGTTATCTCACTCAGGGACTGGAAAAACTGTGACGGGTGTGCACATTGCTTACTGGTTCGCTCAACGAAACCAAAGGTTGACTTACAAGGTTTTGGAAAAAGGCAAACGAAAGAAAGAGGACGAAACAGCGTACAGAGCACCACCCCAACTCATTTACTGTGGACCATCCAACAAGGCCGTGGACGTCGTTACCGGTCAGTTCTATGAATGATTTGCACTAGAAATACGCGTTATGCAGAAGCTCAGATAAAAGGCTTCCATTTGGAGAATAACGGAGGATTACTTGAGTACAATTATTCAGCACTGCTTTCCCTTCCTGTTCTTATTCTTTTACGTAGGACGCAGTGAGCATAAATTCATCGAAAACATTTACTAAAACGTGTTTTCTTCTTTCAGAGTATCTTATGAAAATCCCTAGTTTGAAAATCCTGAGAGTTTACAGTGATCAAATTGAGCAGAAGGAATTCCCAATTCCTAACAAACTGAAACCAGCCAGAATCACAAGAAGTGAGGATGAACTTAAAATGTCCAGCGAAAAGATAAGGTCTGTCTCTCTTCATCACTTGATTAGAAGTGGCGTTTGCCCATATGCAGAGGAGCTGAGGACACTTGAAGAAGGTTTTGCTGAGGACAAAGCAAGGGGCGAACCTATTAGTGAAGAAGATGTTGATAAGTATTGCAAAGTAGGTTAAATGAGTCTTCATTGCCTGAAGAATACGAATTATTCTAGAGTCTAGTATTTTAGCATTTTCTGCATTACTAACAACGCTAGAAAGAGTCAAGTCTAAAAGCAAGATCTACAAGTTACATTGTACATTTCCTTTTTTCCCTTATAGCTTATCGGACATGCAGAACGATGGGCCCTGGAAGAATCTGGTGTCCAGATAATCCTGTGTACATGCGCAACTGCTGGTAGTCCCAGGATAGCCAACTCCTGTGACAATATCCAGCAGTGTATCGTGGATGAATGCGGCATGTGCTTAGAGCCTGAATCACTCGTGCCGATCACAAGCTCAGGAGCGAGACAAGTTGTTCTGATTGGTGATCACAAACAGCTGCAGCCTGTCATTCAGGATCAAGTGGCCAAGGCGCTTGGTTTGAGAGTTTCCATGTTTGAGAGGCACTCCAAACGAGCTAGGATGCTCCAGCTGCAGTACAGAATGGTAAGTTGAGTCGAGTACCCATGATTTCAGTTTTAAATCTTATATCGACTCAAGATCTGAAATTTTTATGAGGAAACCATAGGACTTTTTTCTGGTGTTTTCATGAGGAACCAAAGGGTTGACCTCAGGCAGCAATCAAAGTTTAAGTGAAGAACATTTTTAAGGGTATTGAACAGCTTCTGTGCGATTTGTGAGGGAAATGTAGTTTTAGATGATAATTTAATACCTTGTTCTTTTTTTTTGCACTACAATTCATGTCTCATTTGATTGTACCTTATAAGAGGCGCTGGGGCGATGGGTTGAGCAAATTTATTATAACCGACACAAGAATGGGGATCGGCTAAGTCTTGTTTGTAGAACACGGGAGTTTGCAGGTTTGACATATCACTTACTGGATTATAATTCATAGCTTAATTTTAAAGTACCTGAAGAGAAAGGAATGCTTTTAAAATTTCCACATTGCCGACAAACAGCGCTGCACATAACTAGATGAAATTTCCTCCGTCAGTAATTGATATTTGAAGTGACATCAATATTTAAAGAAACCTATTTCTTTATATAAATCACCTGAAAAAACACTAATCTATTACTATTTCCTCGGATTAGCACAAAGGAATATGCGAATTCCCTTCAAAGGAATTCTACGATGATAAACTCCAGACTGCTGAAGTAGTCAACTCGCGTCCTCCTAGCCCAGTATCCTTTTGGCCTGCTCAGGTTCGTCGTCGAAGAGATCTTCCCATTGTCTTCTGTCACGTGGAAGGTCAGGAGGAGTCTTCTGTGATAACCACATCAGAAAGTAATCAGGAATCCAAGAGGAACATGAAAGAAGTTAGGAAGGTGGTAAGTACGGAATCTTTACGCGCTCACGCGCGCGATACAGTTCAACGCTTGTCTAAGTTCGTATCAAGGGGGACAAACCTGGAAAATTCATGTCAGTTATTTTCAGCTCAAAGGTCTGAGACAGTTCCACATTGACGAGTTCTCCTTAGAGAGACAATGAGGAGATCTGAAAACTTTATGCAGCATTTTAGAAAGGAAAAGATCCAAATTTTCCCTGCATAGACCATTTAACTCTACCCTTTTGGGCACGAATCTCTTTAAGATGATTCGGTGGTTTTGCACTGCGCTTCTCTTCCTGCGCATAACGAGTTAGCCGTCGTGTAAAAGGGGAAGTGGAGACCTCATTAAAATTATGATAGTCGAAGAGAACCATTTTTGGAATTTTCGATTGCGGCTGCCTCTGGGCTAGATGAGACTCAAAGTGTTAAGAATGTGCATAAGGTAAGCGGTAAGCGTTTTGCCTAGTTCGACTTCCTCATCGAGAGCTTAGATAGTGGACGTTTAGCTTGTAATTATGCAGATTCAATTTCCTGCTTCATTCATTATCAAACAGAAGGTAAAAGGCCATGACATCATCGGCTTCAATATATTCCTGTCCTTCTTAATTAGATTCCTGCCCCCAAAAAGGTTAAATTCTTACTATACTACTCTGCTCAGATACACCTCTTATCAGTTCTGGTGTAGGTACAGTTTTTTTTCTTTACATAATGGTAAAATTAAAAGAAGCCTGCAGGCCCACCAACAGTGAAGCCCTTTTAGCCTTGAAGGCTGAACTGAAGCACGGGCTGTGCTCCTGAGGTGAACAAATTTGCTTGAGCCTTAGTAAATTCTTTTAACCCTATATACCAATTTTTAGAATCAGTCTGGCCTATAGTACCCGCAAATCGGATGTGAGCCCCAAATGACGTTAACTGACGACAGCTTCGAAGACAACATTTAACATATATAATACAAAAAGCAGCTAAAGCTTACGAGAGGTAGTTTTCCAAACATAAAATACATTCATGTTATATAGCTTCTTTATTCCACACCTGAAGGGACTGATTTCACAACAGCAAAAGGAATGTTCAGCCCAGTTTGTCCGCTTGTTTCTCGTCTAGGTGCAAGTTGCAAAATACCTTGTCAATCGTGAATCAGTGCCCAAGTCAGATGTGGTCATATTGTCGCCTTACAGAGAGCAGCGAAGTAAAATCAGCGAGTTATTAAGAGGGGCGTACGACGACATCCACGTCACAACTATCACGAAAAGTCAAGGTACGACATCGACCAGAAAGATTGATAAATAGCGCGGAATTCCATTTGCCTTGTTTCTATACCTACGATACTTTAACAGGTGATCGTATACCCTCTTTACCTAAAACGCTCTGAAAGCTAAATACCATTTACATGTCTGGCATAATTGCGATCGAAGCGAGTTATCCAACTTAAATTATCATTGACTTATCAGTTCAAAATATTGGCAAGCGTATTAGTAATAAAAAAACATATTTAGTGGTTTTCCTAAAACAATAATTATTGAGTTAATTTCGTAATTAAATTTCAGGAAGTGAATGGGATTACGTCATCATGTCTTTGGTTCGTTCCCTAAAGAAAGAAGAAATCGACCCAGAGCCCTCCCTCAGCTGGCTCGGTGAACACCTGGGATTCTTAAGAGACGAACATCAAATGAACGTGGGACTCACACGAGCACGCAGAGGGCTTTGTATTATCGGTGAGAAAAACCACGTTGTTGCTTTTTTTTGCCAGTGAACAATATTAATTGGCAGTATTCTCACTTGACAAAAAAACACAAACAGCCATTTTGCGCCGCTGATTGTTTTTGTTTTGTTTTTAACACAAAGCGCACCAATCAATATAACGTGCAAAAGTGATGAGGGGTTAGCCAAAGGGCGTGATTTTTATCAACCTACAGTTACTGATTCGGGAGATTTAGTGTCCGAGTGGTCTCATTGTTTTATTGTTGGCTTATCTAGATGGGTGTTCTGCCAGTTTAATATTCTTGTTCTAAACAAACGTTTTTTCTCCCTTAGGAAACAAAAATCTTCTTGGGATGGACGAAATGTGGAGCAAGTTGATAGAACACTATGAAAATAATCACTGCCTTGTGGATGAGTCATGGCCCTGGACATAGAGAAATTGAACTGAGTCATATTTTGTTTGATCCCTATGTTAACGACTAATGAAATTGCAACTAATTTCTCCAAAAAAAAGTTTTAGAAGTCATAGTCAACTAAAACTATAGTTAAAGGCAAATAGTAAGGGAGCTTACGTAATGTCTGTGTCAGTTCTAAGGCTGTTACATTGTAGCATAAGCTTTGGAGGAAAGAATTGCACACTAAAACAAGAAAGTCCAGGAGGATTTCAGTTAAGTCCATCTGTGACGCAACATCAAATTTAAATACATGATAACTTCTATTAGGGCTATGTTCATACTATTACGGATAGCTATCCGGTATAGTATGAACCCCAATCCGATATGTGACTCTCTGCTTTAGAGATCAGCGCGGCGCAGCTTTACGCCGTTACAGAAATAGCGCTGAAATCACCGTTCTTATGTGTGAACAGAAGCCCTAACCGGTATGGTTTTCGTGCCGGCGCAAAAGCCACACGGTGTAATGTGTACATAGTCTAAGTCACCTATCTTTAGAACTTAGGATATTATTGTACCGATCCAATCGCAGGGTCAGCGACGCCGCAAGTCTCAGGTCCAAGCCAGGCCTAGTTTCAAAGGCGCGTGATATGTTTGTAATATAGCTTACTGGTTGCTCGAAATTATTTCGCTTAGTAAAAACGACTTGCAATAACGATTACGAGAAGAGTATTCTTGTAAACTTAATTTAGATGGCATTTACTTGTTCTTAGTGCATTTTTATTTTACGGAATAATAATGTACCTGTAACGATTCATGCAGAAGAAAACAAGGAATTGTGTCAAGTGGCTGTTGAATAAGCTCGGACTTTACTGATTACATCAGGTACTAGGCGCCTGTCTAAGCCAGAAAAGTGGAGCCGTTAGAAGGTTTTCAGGTCAAGAATAGGAAACGTACAGTACTTTTCAAGTATTTTAAAGTGTTTTTGCAATGCAGGCGTCTTCTTCGAGAATGTTCTTCATGCATTCGACAGGAATTCGAGAGAGCAGAAAGTGTGATCCAAAGGGTGGGCGTACGGTTGATTCGATGACCACAACCCTAGGGAATTCCAGTTACTACCCCTTTTCCTAGAACGAATACCTTGAGTTCTTTAGTTATTTTCTTTTAGAAGTAGTTGACCGTAGGTCCTTAAAGCGTTCTGGTTGTTGTTGTTTTTTTGTTGGTTAAAAAGGAATTATAAAATTTTTGAGAAGTGTGCGTCTGGATATGAGTATGTGGCCATTTTTCTTTCTTCTTTTGTAATTGCGTGGCGAAAATAGGACATTATCTTGTTTTCAGTTGACAGTTTCATCTAGAAATGCTTTGATCACTAAATTATAGATGCAGTTACCTTTTAACTACATCCTGCATCTCATGCACGTGAAAAACATAAACAAAGAAACAAAACCAACAAACCAAAACACCAGTAAACTTAACAAATGGTCGCCAGGAAAGTTAATACGTAATTGAAACATTTCGAGTTCGTTCTACAACCAACTTGTTTGCATTTTCAGTGAATAGCGAACTAGAAGTCAGCCCTAAAACGTTTAAGGTTTACAGGTTTGCTGGTCGTCCCACGACTATATCGTGTTCAGTTGAAAACATATTAAATAAAGAACACGAACAAAATCATCAACAACAAAACAATTACAACATGCAGAACGGAAATCAATCATCAATATACCAGGTTTGATTTTACTTTAATAGTGATAGCGACTTTGTTTTGATAATAAATAGTCTGAGTACTAACTTTTTATTAATCTATAAAATAACAACTCTTGAATTACTTGAATTTCATTGTCATTTACATCATCTTAATCCAGAAAAACCTATTTTGCATATATCTCCAACGCACCTTTTAGATACACGATGAAAAGATATAACACCTTTGCAAATTGGTACAGTGTATAAAGAGAAAGGAATTGCAAAATAGGTGTGTCTTGATTAAGATGATGTTAAGATTATTTTTCTTAGCTTTCACAAGCAAAATTTCCTTTTCAATTTAAGAATTTTACGGGAAAATGATCGGTTCACTGCTGTGCCATAGCCCAGACATGATGTCATGCAATAAAGGAACTGTTTTGGAATAGTTTGTCTTGCGTAATTCGGAGACGATTCGACGTTATCTCATGATGTACTCTGTGAAATCTGTGAGACCTGTGACCAGTGAAGACGAAGGGCGCAGCCCAGATGAGGGTGAGGCCTTACCCATGGGGCTGCTGGGAACTGAAAAATTCTCTGCCGTCGCCTTTGAGCGCACTCGTTTAATCTGACGTAACCTCTCTAGCCAATTACATCCGTAAGCGTCTGTTGGCCGCTTTTGACTTTGGTGAATAACAGATGCCATCTGTAAGGAAATGAAAGTAAACGTCAAGATTAATATATAAAACTAGTATTAATCGTAGATTATAAAGTGCGTAGAGGTGTGCACGGAAATGCTCCAGAAAGATGAAATGCAAAGTTGAATAAATTACACCGATAACGCAAAGTATGTCAAGCCAACATCAGAAAACAAGGTGCACAATGAATACAATAGATTGTTTGCAAAGCCGGGTCAAGTCGAAAATTGGCAATAATAACAGTCAAGAATTCTGTTTTAATTTCTCGCCCACACCGGTTCGATTATACATGCGTCGTTGCATACCACATTACCGTGGTCTGCACGTGAAGTAATTCAAGATGCCGCTGGAAAGGCTGAAGAACGACGAAATACGCAAGCAGATTAGGAGTTGCATTCTCCTAACGTCGAACGCAATGGTAGCAGGACTACGAAAGACGACAGGAAACAAAAACTATGACAAAATTTGGTCTATAAGGCAGTCTAATATCCTGCACAATATCTAGTAGACAACGACCAATTTGTTTCATTTACACTGATAACAAGTTATATATGAATTTCTCGATATCAGTACAAATTTACGAATTGCAAAAGGTTGTCTCAATCTATACTTGAGCCTGGGTGTTAACACATCCGACAAACTGTAAACGACTGGCCTAGTTGTAAATCTCATAATGTATTTCGTCGCTAAATTTGAGTTTTACTAAGTCATCAAATATTTTATTTGATTTTTTTCCGGAAAAAATCTGAACACTCAACAGTGCATGACATTGACTTACGTTAATGTGCACGACCAACTGCCGTACCAAGCGAGGAAGGTTGTCATCAGAGATAACTCGGGGCCCTGTGTCAGTCAGCAGATCCTTTAGCTCATCTTTGAACCGCAGGGACACCATGTTAGATGCATTATCAAGCGGTTTAATCAACACTTCAGCAAAATTGAACTGACCCTGGCAAAGAAAATAAGAGAAAAAAATGAAAACTAAAATAAAACGATTCAAAAGCCTAAATTAACCAAAATGCCAGTGCAAATTGTTTTCTCTTCTTTTCATGCATCGTGCTCCTGTTAAGTAGTAAAAAGAAGAAAACAACCAAGAGGATTCCAATTGAGGAAGCTATGTCCTTTTAATTCCTCAGGGAAAAGTTCGACTCTGAATTATAGCCACTGAGAAACAACCATCTGTGACCTGTTTATTGCACAGCCCAGGATGGTACTAACATTTGGTTTGTGGGTGAAATCTTTAAATGTGCCTTTATAAACTGAAAGCTATAATTGTAGTACGGTTAGATACTGAAAACAGCACAATATCAAGATATAAGACAAAACCAAACAAGCAAGCAATATAAAAGGAAGCTGCTCAAGCCAACGTACCAAAGGCACGAAAGAGGAACAGACCAAAGGTGGTTTCTCAGACAGAAATACCGAGGGGAGGCACCACGATGTCAACAAAAACGACGAAAACCTTGTCAAGAATTTTTGCTTGAAGGTATGTTACCTTGATTGTGCCAAATTTTACGGTCTGCTGGGAGTCATTGTAGACGATGGTTACAAAGTCGTTACCAATGTGCATCTTCTTCGAGTTACAGCCTGAGTCGGATTCACGGGTCGGCATCAATGTGGCAACATGGAAGATAACTAAAAAACGAAAAATAAAAAATAAAAAAACCGATTGACTTTTTCCTAGAGAGAGTGGATCTGAAATCAAAGAAGCACGCAGAACCGTAGTCATTTTCATGTTCAAAATCATTTCCCCCCTTCTTTTTGTTGGCTGTAGATTAATTAACCACCCCCCTTTCCCCAACCGTAAGTTAAACAATGGTTTTTGTGCTAAATTCTACATTACAAGAAATACATGAAATCCTTGGTACACCACTTAGTGTCGTAGGGTTGATGTTCAACATTTTTCTTACTTTTGAATGCCTGGATTTAATCCCTGCGACAACCAAACAAATTAATACAGTCGAAGCTCTCCTCACGACCACTCTCGTAAGCGACCAGCTCTAGTTAAGACCACCTTCGTGAAACCCCGTTTGAACTGTGACTTAAACTTTGTAATGAAAAGCTGTCGTAAGCGACCACTCAGAGTCTTTTTTATATAAATCAACACTTAAATGAAACTGTACACTGCGCTAATGGTCTAAAAAATTGGACGTAAAGTTTAGCCGTTGTGTCTATGTCAGATATTAAGACACTCATTTAACATTAATTTCTTTTGTTTTTTCTTTACTAATTATTAATGGATTTCTGAAGCGACCACCTTCTATTGTTTTACCATGCGGTCGTTTACGAGAGCTGATTCTCGTAAGCGACCAGCTCTGGATACGAACACTTTTTCGAATTTTCGAGGTGGTCGCTTACGAGAGCTTCGACTGTAGCTACCACGTTGCTACTACTTTGTTTTTTTATTATGTTATACACAGTGACTGCTGGTAAAATGCCAAAGGAAGAAAACGTTTTGAAGACTGCAGAAATTTCACAGATCACTTCTTATTTCAGTGCGCTTGTCAATAAATTTTCTTTAGAAAGGGTCGTTACCTTGACAAATATCATCCTGCCAGCTGTAGGCAAATTCACCGTCCTCGCCATTTCTATCCAGCCCACCAGTGTAAATCTCCGCTGGCGGGCAGTCCCGAAGCCGAACGAGAGTGCCGAGTCCCGCAAGAAATGACATGTAACGGGTTGACCCGTAAACATTTCTCAAGATTGCAGCCTCGTTGTCGTGTTGCCCAGGCCCAACATAAATCACACCAATCTTGTGTGTATCATAGGGAGGGATACGGTCAAGGCACTTAATAGCTCGCTCAATGACCTGTCCAAAAGGTAACAGAATAATCGTTTGAAATAAATAAATAAATAACTGTAGCACTAGTTCGATCGAAAATGAAATAGCTGGGCCTATTTAGGTCGAATCTTCTTTCGCTCTGGGGCGTCATGCCAAATGATCCCATCTCCCAACTCCCACAAAAAAAATCAGTCCGACAATATCAAACCAGAGGATTCAAACAGTGAGAACTATGTCTTCCACCTAAAGTAGCGAAATGCAGGGGTTTAACAATGCATATCGTATTTGTAAGAAAATCTTAAATAGCAGTATCTTATCTATGAGACGAAAAATAGTGCTTCCCTGTTGTACCAGCTGACACATCTTTAAATCGCTTTCGAGAGAAAATTAAATTGGAACTTCCGCAAACAGCCAGCACCACAAAACGGACACCCAGTGGCAACAGACACCACTAATTTAATATCAGAGTCAAATTCTTAACCTGTACAGCAGCAACAACAAAAAATACGAACGTATATTGAAATCATGTCTTCTTTACCAAGGTCAAGTTGATCTACGCTACTCCGGAGATCATATAGCTATTACTCTACCTCGCCTTCAGGTACCGGCTGTGGTTTTTCGTGTGCAGCTCCCAGGAATGATGCATGATATAGCTGTAGAAACACGAAGCACGGGTCCAGGGGATATCTGAATGATTCTGACGGAGTCACCAGAATGGGGGGCTCTTTAGGTCCCGAATCTGTGGGGTCGCTTGCTACTGGGGCTGACTTGGATCCCTTACTTATGAACTGAGGACCCACCGTTAGGGGAACCATTCTTGAGCGAGACATCTTCCGCTTGGCACCTTCGCTTTTAACAAGTGGCACTAGGGAATCGGAGAAGAAATTTACAGTGAAATTCATTTTAAGAAAGGGATATACAATAATATCAAAAGATATACATTAACTTTAGCAGAAGGACGAAGTACAGTACTCGTGATAGGAAGATACCTTTGTGGAGGGCTGGCGGCGAAGAAAGCTCTGGTGATGAGGAGCTCTTCTTTGGATCTCCTAGGAAACCCATGTAACCATGTCTGTCTTCGGCTTCTTTGCTTTTCACAGCCATTGTAATTTTTCCTTGACGGGGAGATGAGAAAGGGGAATGCGCCGAGTGATCCAAGCTTTTCTTGTCTCTGATTGGTGAACTGATGCTGGACGACTTCTTCAGCTTTGGTTTTTTAGGGACCTAGGAGATAGCGTTGGAAAGAAAAATAAAGGCTACAACACCTGACTCGTCTAATGTCCTGGTCCTAGCTTTGACATGTACATGGGCTTAGAAAGTTCCAGAAGACGAACATGGTAACGTTGCCAAATAAAAGACGACATCTCTCTCGGACGTCTTTCTCTAAGAATTCGTATAACGGCATGAGACCACCACCAACGAATCAGCTAGAATACATTTCCCCCAAATCTAGAGGAATCGCGAGTCGCTTGACATAAGCACCTGGTGGTGTCTTTATGAACCTTTTTCAGCCGCTTCCATGAAAAGGTGTTTGCAGAGCTCCCTCATGAATACTTTTTTTTAGTTTGACGCCAAAAATTTGTGTCCATCAGGGTTATCAAATGAGAGGTGTTTTGTATATCGCTAGCATTCCTACTCAAGGCATGTATAATGATAATAATCAGTTTATTAAACCCTTTTGGTAGTGTATAACACTAAATTACAAGGGAGGTCAAGAATACGCAGAACACATAATTACACATGGCACAGAAGGCAAAAACAATTAAATCCTATTGTAACTGTGGGTAACAAAATTACTAAGGCGGTCCGTTCTGACAAAGCGGAATTCAGAACGAGAAAAACCCGACCTCAACACGTACCCATGAGGTCGGGTTTTTCGTCGAGTACATTTATTTTGACCACTTAACCGAGAGACCACAAGTAAAACAAACACGAGCATTTCACTGGAATTCCGATTTTTCGGGGCACCTTAGGAGAAGAGATTTGGTTTAAATTATCATTAGGTTTGGAAAATTGGTAGTGAAATTACTATTTGACTGGAAAGGGAGCCATTTTTTTTTTTGAACAACTCAGACTTTTGAGAAATCAGGACTGCACTGTATTTAAATTTTACCTGGGGATCAGTGTCCAGGTCTTTGGAAGATTCGCGCGCTTTAGGTGAACGGGCAGGACTGGGAAGTTTGTCTTTGTTTGCGCTCGTTGCAGCTTTGTCGTGATCTGTAAAGACCTTGTCTGCAGCGAACTCGGGGCTTTCTCGAATCACTGGTGGATCCACTGACAGGGTATGGAGGGATAGTGACTTCGGTCTCTCTACTTTCTTTGGAGTGGTAGAATGTTGTTGCGGATAGTCTTTGCCCGGTTGATCAGCCTTCTTATCTCCTATGAGAAATGGCCAAGTAATCAGAGCGTTGCTAACAAGTTTGTTCCTTTCAGTCATTAACAAGACATTTGAATTAAATTATCGTTAGGTTTGGAAAATTGACAGTAAAATTAATGTTTGACTAGAAAGGAAGCCAGTTTTGATTCGAATATGTAGGACTTTCGAGATAACAACTTGTATCTTTATGTTTCTACCTGGTGTTAATATGTTCTTTGCCAATGCCTGTCAGCAATACCTTCTGAGAAAACTTACCAGTGTGATGGTGATCATGGTCGTCAATGTTCAGCGAATGTACACTCTCTTCATCACTTGCAAGCTACACAGTAACGCAAACACTATCATAAGTCTAGCCTACGTCACAGGCGTGATCTAACCCATAACAGTAACGCCTACGAAGCAACGCCGATATCCTTGTTCTGGGGCCCCCAACGTACTCAGCGAATTACCGGAAATGCGTTTCGAGTCTCCTATAACCTGATTGGCAAATTGACAATGGGTATTTTAACAAGCCAATCATGGCGCGTACTCAAATCCTGGTACACAGGTGGGAGCCCAGAAAATGAATTTCAGCGCTGTTTCCCAGACGGACTTCACCAAAAGTTAAGCTCCCTCTATGGAGCAGGCTATCAAAAGGATGTCACGTTTGGTTCATTGATTTTGTACCACACCCTAAAGCGGTAGGCCCAGGTTCGATTCTCGGTCGGAACCAAGGCTCGAATAAAGGTGCTGCCTATGCCAGAGTATCCACAGATGGCTCAACATTCTGGTGAACTGGTATAAGGAGAAGAAACCCACAGACAGCACCTTCACCGAACTATCTCTTTTCGAACTTAAGATTAAAAGCACTACACGAGCAACAAAGTCGCGAGAAAGGATTACGCCCGATTTTCCTCACGGTTTCCCCGCTCACTCGCGCACCCCTCCATTGCTCCTCTCCAACAAAACCGAAGATCCAGGTGGTGCGGTCAACCTCTCGGGACTTCAGAGGGTTATAAGCAGTTTCATCCCCGGCCACCGTGCTCATTCATGGAAGCGAAAAAGAAATTAATAAGACGGAAAACACCGGTGTACAGCACGTCAGCCCTGCTACTTCTGGAGGGAGGGAGTGGGCAATACTATGATTCTTTATTATTGGTGTAACAAAAGTCGCAGAAAACAGATCTAAACGATCTCGTAGAATATACTGCCTCCCTACTGCCCAGTCTTACCCGGTACATCTCAGAAGATGACAGATATTTGGTCTCTGCTTTCTTCGGTTGCCACTGGCTGTATTCTGGCAGAGAGGAGACTGGGAAGTGCTCAGCGGGAGAGACTCCAAGTTGCGGCTAAATTAATCAAAGAAAGACTATCGTCAACTCGTGGGTACGTTGTTAAGAAAATAATCACTTAGTTATCACCTCTGGTTTTCCCACAGTAAATTTTAGGAAATGATAGAAATTCAGATTATAAATATACTATCCTTGTTCTGGAAACACAATACTTTTCTTACTGTTTATTGCACTTTATTAACAGTTATTTAGGTATAAATTTAAAAACAAAAACAAAAAAAAAACAGCAAAACATTTAAGCAAACAAAACAAAACAAAAAAGAAAAAAAAAAGGAAGGAGGAAAAAAGAAGGTCCTTAGCAGGATTTAAACCCGCTACCTTCGGGTTGACCCGACCTCATATAGCCACTACGCCATTGAGGATGATCACATAATTTGGTGAAAAGTCTCAAATTCAATGCCTTTTCCATGGAACTTCCGCCGGCAAACGATCGAACCATACTTAACCGATTGAAAAAACGACTCGAAGCAATCGGATGAAATTAAGGCTAATTGGAACCAGGCTACTGACAGTAAAACACAATGTAAACGCATTTAATGGTAATGAAAGAACATATGCGATACAAAGCCGACACAACTCCTCCGCGAAGTAGGACGTAGAACATAAGCTTATGTTTTCTTATCTCGATTTCCGCTGTCATTTTAAAGCTAATGCTCAAAATCACATCCATTTCCCCCCGTGATCTTGGGGAGTCCTTAAGAAGAAGAAGAAGAAGTGCCTTTATTTACCATACATTCATTCATACACATAACCTACTACATTACTACAAGGTAGGAGATCAAGCCAGCGTCGAAGTTGAAGGAGTCGAAGAGCAAATGCTCATCCGTCGTCAAGTTTAACGCCTGGACGAGTCAAAGGCTCTTGAATCGTACTAATCTGAAAGATTCCTGTGTGTCTTAAATTTGGTAAGACCTCTATCCTCTAACCGTGCTGTAGCGCACGATGCACGCTCTCAGCGAGGAATATGATGCCACCGAACTTCGGCGAGCGCGTGCTTCCGTTTTGAAAACGATATATCTTCGCGCTCTCGAGTTCGGACCCGATTAATTACGAAGTGCGTCTACTACGAGTGAGCGAGTGACTCATTTGCATATCCCTGTCCCTGCAATAACTCGTGGTACGCTCGCGCGTACCCACGAGGTAAAAACCAGCAAAGTAACAAGTTATCAGTGAAAGACGCAAAAGAAGGAGGCAACAAAGACGAAAAGGAAAATTGAGTTAAATTACTTGGTAATGCTATGTTAATCTTACGAACAAAAGATAAGAGTGATTGGTCCAAAAAGAATTGTCTCAATTCAGTTCAATTTATATTTTACTCACACAAAATATGCACTAAACAAATTGAATACAAATACATATGTAGAAGAGAAAAATAATTATAAAGATTTAGAAGGGAAAAAAGAGGAGAGGGAACGCTTTGCGGAATATAATGTAGGGGCAGCAGGAGGGCTCAAAGAAGGAGTTAAGAAGCTTTGCCTACGCCGTACTCTGTTACGGCCAACAAAAAAACCCGCGTTTGGGGCAAACAACTCAGTCTCTTTGAAAGTATTGAGAAACTAAAGTTCCACACAACATGAAGCTACTTAACAGCCGAAGAACAAAGAATTTAATTAGTATCAAGAACTAAAATCGACTTGCACTGAGAGGATTTCGAAGAGGTGAACTTGAAGATTCAATTCTACCCGTCCAGTAAAAAGAATAGAAATTAAGAAATTAAGCAGAGTCGAACCGGAACATCACGCTACCAACTATTATTCTTACCTTTTCAAAGGTCATTTCTTTCCTGGTCTGATCCTGCGGGATATCTAGAAATCCTAACACGATTACAAAACCGTTTTGATGGACTAATTAACACATAATCTTTACTATTTATTCAACATACAGTTATAAAGTATTCAAAGTGGACAGACTGCAAATTATAGTAGTTGCTAAAAAAGATACATCTACGTGTCGCAACTGTTCATCAGGAGAATGCCTAAAATGCGTGCAATTCCACAATTCCACAATTCCACAACTGGTTTCGGCTCCATTAAATCCTATACCAATTGCAGAACATTTTATGTGTATTCAACATCGAAATCAATCATGAGGAGTTGCTGCAACAAATAGACATGTACGTGTGCTTGACCCTTTTAATCCTAAAGTGAGGGATGGTCTCTTGTAAGGCGGCTCTAACTTTTGAGTCTGTGGACAAAATCCTATGGACCATTCAAATAAAACTTCACTGACAATACTTTCCCATGAAAATGAAATTTTGAATTTCTGTTCAATTTTTACTTTGGCAACGATGGCAAAGAAAACACATGCTAGAAGTTGGATTTAGGTTCAAGGGAATGGCATGTCCCCTTTAAATCCGCTGCTACCAATTCTAAATGGGGCTAGCTACTAAGCTAGATGACGGACGGTACTTTCAATAATTTTGCCTATTTTCATTAAGTGGCAAGTTCAAAGTACGAATTGTAGGACGAAACGCTTTTCGCTGACAGCTTCAACGCCGCATTGTCAAATATAGATAATTCCCATGCATCATAAGTTATATTTTCATACAAACTATGACAAACTTGAACAAGCAGGTCGCTGTTTTTCAATTTTACCTTAATGGAAATCTGCTTTAATATTCTTCAATTTCACCCACCAAGGTTCTTTTAAGTTTTTTTTTTTTTGTATTTCTCAAGTGTTCTTCTAAAGTATGTTGCAGTTATATTACATTTCCGTAGAATTCTGTGAAGGTTTGTTTGGTAACAAGGTGCTAAACCAGCCCTTTTGAGCTACGTAGATGTTTTCAGTTAATCCCATGGTGCAGTAATACAGATAAATCTCGCTTGAAAACCATTGTATCAAACGCACACTGCTACTTGGTAACAGCTTTGACCATGTTGCCTGGTTAACATCAACTTGATGATTTTGAGTTATCATACCTTGCATGGAGGTAGTTTCTGGGCTTTCTAGTATGTCTGAGGACTCTGACTCTCTCATCTACGGCAAAATACAAGGCATGTTACATCACCCTAAAAAACTAAATAGCAACTCATTAAGGAAATAAAAAAGGAATAAATTCTTTAATACCTAACAAAACATCTGATATTTCATCAACAAAGGGATCTCAAACCTTAGAGTCGTAGTTAACAAGAATAGGCAAAGGAGTAACTATTAATGGTAGCTATCATACAAAGAAGTCACCTTTTGAAAGCATAACTTTCGTTAAAACCACGAACACGATAACACCAAGAAGGTCAACAACAAAACAAAATAGGTGTCATGAAAGATATTAATCATCGTGGATGATGTGTATAAAGGGTTTAACGACTGCGTCGCAAGTGGAGGCTAGGTGCCCATGGGCCAGGGGGCTGCAACCGCAATACACCCCAAGGCGGAAGAACACCCACAGGCCTACCAACCCGCAACCCAGCCACGAGCCCCCCCGCGCCCAACCCCCCACTATAGCACCCGTCTCACTGAGGCCAGAAGCCCAGTGAAAGTAAAATGAACAAACACCCGGAAAAAATAAATAAATAAATAAAATAAAATAAAAGGAAAGGAAAGGAAAGGAAAGGAAAGGAAAGGAAGGAGGGGGAGAGAGGGGAACCAAGAGAAACGCTACGCTGCTAGAACGCCACGCCACGCCAAGCCACGCTAACAAAGCTTCGAGTACAACGCAAACACAACGTAGGCACATGGCCTCCGCATGCACCAAGGCGACATACCGCTGGACAGGAATCTGCCTCTCGTGCTCACGAACAATGGTAAACGCTACAAACGCAGACATGGTCATGCAACAGCGCTACAGACGGCCAACACGCCACCAAAGAATGCCAAAAACACTCGAGAACATAGCTCCTAGTCGTTAACTACATTAAATATGATTTAATAGTATTTCGCTTTTATTGTTTGTTTAACGATTGCCACTTTGATATTAATCGCGACGTTTCGACAGCACACTGCAGGTCTTCAACAGGAGATAGTGTCGATTTACTGAGTCGAACTATTTGTACCACCGTGGTTGTTAGTGATTGGTGTATCACAAACCTCACTCATGGTTGGTGGGTTTCGATCCAAATTATTGTATTGCACGTGCAATAATTGTGCATCACACTTTTTTGGTACATTTCTTGACGAGCACTTCACGAGTGTGACGTGGAACTTCCTAACGCGAAGTTTTATGGAGGACATGAACACTTAACGACGAATTTTTCTTTTCCCTTCGTGAACTTCGAAAGAATCCTTACGAATTCAACACAAGGAAAATTTGCCGTCATTTAACAAAGAAATACACCTAGACACGATTTCAGAATATCAATGTTACAAGCAGACTAGCAGTACGTTGAAGTTTGATATTCAGTTAGGTTTCTGAAGATCGGAGCGTCCCTACCAACGCAACGTTGCCATAGCAAACGTTTGTTATTTGGTATTTACCAAAAGAAACGAATTCTTTAGAACAATCGGTTAAAACTATGGATAATGTACATTATGGGTAGCACTTTGGCCAAGTTTCGATGATTTCTTCGAGCGCACTTTTGAATATAGCGCGCCTATTTATTGAAGGGTCTTTTTCTGTTTTGTTTTGTTTTTTGTATTGTATTGTTTTTTGTTTCTGTTTTGTTTTTTCACACTTAAATCAGCCCTCACATAACAACGACTCAATAAAATGCTCACAAATGTTTCCTCACTGCATTAGAACAGTAAATGTTCTAGCTTTCAAGCTCCGCATTGCAGCAAAGGCGGTATATTTGATCTCTTGTTTTGCTACTTTCAGTAACTGCACAAAGCAAAGCGCCTTAAATTACCATATTCTGAGAGAGTTCGGTGGTTACTGAAGCACCGCAAGTTTTAAGCTTGGTGGCTTGTAATTCACAATGGTATGAAAATCTGGACAATACAAAATGCTTACAAGGAACAAGAAAGTAGTCAGGCAGTATAAAAACCCCATCGAGCCACCTTAAGTTAACGAGGTGACAGTACTAAGCAGGTCCCCGTAAAGCAGCGTCCGACTGTATAAAGTTTAATTACACAGATCGTAAGAAGCCGGTTTCTTTCACTTGACCCAAACAAAAGACATTGCTAATGCGCTACTGAAATTGTCGCTTGAAACATTTCAAACTCACTGTAAAAAAACTCGGCTTCTTCCTTGGGCTTCTGCTAAGAAGCCTGCCCCTTGCCTCAAATGACTCTGATTCCATGGAATCCGCAGGTGTACTTGGCGGTGAATCTGTGCTTCCAGTAGGTGTGTACATTGAGACTGAATCAAGATGAGGTGGCTCCAGATTTTTGTATCCCTCAGTGCTGCCTTGCTGCCAGCCAGAAGGTGAGTTTTCCAGGGCTAATTGGGGCGGAAACCAAAGAGAGAGAACATTATTTGGTTTTTAAAACACTTAGACTAAATTAAAATTGTCTTAAGTCGCTCTTATTCATTTGCAGCGGGTTTGCCGTCACCTCTGTTTACGTCAATTGATGACTACAAGTTCTTCTTTCAATCTGTTTGGAACATTTCACCCTTTTTGCAATTAATACGCCATGGCCTAAGATTGCGCTGATTGAATAGGTAAAGAATAAATTAGCAAAGAAAAGGTGACTCTCCATTTTAGAGATCAGCGCGGCGCGGCGCAGCTTCGCCCCGTTACAGAAATCGCGCCGCCACAACCGTCCTCATGTGTGAGCAGAACCCCTATCCGGTATGGTTTTCGTGCCAGTGCAAAAGCTACATGGTATAGTGTCATCATAGCCTTATAGTGTACAGGGGCTCTTTCAAATGTTTGAGATTCATACTTCAAGTGTTTAACTGGACTTCACTACCATTTGATATTAAAACAAACCAACCTGCGTCGACGACCCCACCCTTCCCCTCTGGTGGCTTGGTTTGCCTGATAACGTCAACAATAACGGATCCACTTTCTGTGCTTGTACTCAGGATCTCTTCAAGCTTGTCGCTAGGTGGAGATAAAACTAAGGGGAAGGAAAGAAAACACAGTTAAGAATTATTCGGTCTCTTTGGTCCCAACATTGTGGGTAAACGGATGACAGTAGCACCAATAATCCTGCTGGGCATTGAGCGGGGGACAGAGGGGAGGGGCAGTTAGGTTAAATGGTTTCATGGGCCGTCAGGGTGTCCTATGAACGCCAAGCGGTTGGAGAAGACACTTCATCTTTTTTACCTTCGTCTCCAGGGCCACTTGAGGATGCCAACCAAAATATGCTGGTCAAAACACTGCTCGCAAAGTAAACATTAAAAAGGTTAAGCAACGGCGATGGTCACGGCCAAAGCGTTTTTTTTTTTAATTTTCCGCGATTATTGAGATATGTCCAGTTTTGCACGCAGCGATTATTTCACCTCACTTAAAAAAGTCAAATGTAGTTTAATTTCCCTGTAAATGAATTCGTGGGGACCAAACCCAAGTTGACAAGGAGAAAGAAAAATTCTTCGAGGTGTATTTACGTCCTCCATAAAACGTCTCGTGATGGAATTTGCAGTTGTAGTTGTGAAGTGACGGCAGAGAAATGTACAAAAAGTGTGCTGCACGTGCAGAGTTGCTGTTTCACGTATTGAACCTATTGCTTTCTTAGACGTTCTCGTTGCCGTCGCCATCCTCGTCGCTAAAGCTCCTTATTCTTCTGTGATACGGTTACGGTGTGTTTTTCTTTTTCTCGCTGGCTTGAGAGGCAAACGTGGGCTGTGAGATTTCTAGCACCCCATGGTTTAACATTTAGAGAAAACCAAAAATTTCAAATTGCACTTTGGTGCAAATATATGTATCTAAAAGATATTCATTTATCTCCGGTTCGCTGCGTTAACTAATAATACAAACTCCCCTTTAACCAACAATAAAAAGTCAACTTACATTCACCAATCTGGGGATCATCCACCACAGCTGTGCTAATATCACTATCCAAATGCATTGATGATTCCCTATTCTGAATGCGCATGATCCAAGAGATGTTACCGCTGGGTCGCCGGATAAATATCTCTGCCCATCCTTGGCAGACACACTGACAGTTCTGGGGGTTAACAGGAACAAGAGGTTCGCTGAATCTCCGCTCAGAAGCAACGCTGCCATGAGCTTCAAACATCAATTTTGCAGTATCAACAGAGTGCACCTTGTGAAGAGCCGTTTTTTCCAAGCTTGAACCTTCAGCGCTCATTTGAGCACCAGAAGGGGCCTGAGTACCGGGACCGGGACCAGCGCCGTGAATGTGGTCGATCGTGGCCTGTGAAGGAGATTCTTCTTTCGAGACAACGGGTGCCTTTTTGCGCTGTTTAGGACCTTTTTCGACTTTAACTTTCTCACCGTGAGCAAGGTTAGCTGTTCTTTGCCTCAGTGCTAAGCAGCTTTCACACATTCCATCCAAACTGATGTATGTACCGGAAGTTGTTATTGTTACAATCGTGTTGCCTATCATCCACGTGCGGGAGTGACCGCTGGCCAGCATATATTCTACGGCTTTAGTCCTGAACACGAATAATAATTTCATTAAGATTTGGCAGTCCTTGGATCAGCACTGGAACAGTTTGCTCAGAGAAAAATAGCAAAATATTTTACAGGCTAACTGTCAATGTTCTGTAAAAAATAATTATAACAGAGATGAACACAAATTTTCAGTAATTGTACTTTTTACGTCCTAAATATACTAGTTATGATCGTAATAGTAGTAAGGGTGCAATGTTAAAACACTTTGATGCCAGTGACCACAATTTATTAGCAAATGCATCGACCCGCCGCTACAAAAATGCAATGCACACATCTATGACGAAATTCATTCGTTGTCAAAATCTATTACTGAAGGTGGGTATTTTTACTTCTGCGCCTGGCAACTTCGTCGAAATATTTGCTTGTTAGATCTCCTAGCAAGCCAATAACGGCGCGCATATAAAACCACAGTGATAAAAAGCAGGTTTTTCTAGTTATGAATATCGAACAACCACTTTACAAGACTGTTTACCTGGTGGGTTGTGACATACAAGGAGCAAATGTGTACCTAGCCATCATATCCATACACACTTCACTCATCTCAGAATGCAATTCACACGCCGCTTCAGTCTCTTTATGGGTCACGGGCGAAACTGACCGATGAGTGATCTGGGGCGAGGGCTGATTAGTCACGCTGCCCATTTGGGCCCTGGAAGCCGCCAAAGCAGGGCTGTCGGGTCTTGCGTCATAACGCTCCGGGATTATAGCACTTGATTTAAGACCCTGCCATAGAGTGGATGAAATAATTAAGAAATCCCACTGGACAAGAAGATTAATGAAATAGCGTTATTTCGTGCCCTAAGAGACTGCATGCCAGGATATTAGTATGTGTAATCAAATGGTGACGAGTGAAATTAGGGAATAATTTCACGCGCCCCGAGCCTTTAGGCTCGGGAAATTATTAGGATTTGGACAAAACGCAAGTGAAATTATTCCCTAATTTCACGAGTATACCATCTGATTACCAATTAATATCATGGGTGACGAATTACGTTAGCAATCTTGGATTTTTGACATGTTTATCCTGGATCGCATTGATCGAGAACTTTCCTCTCTCGAACGTTTAGAGCTTAGATTTGGCTTAAGTTCAGAATTTTTCAACAAATACCTGTTAGAATCCTTCTTGATGTGCTCTTTCGTGTGTTCAGGTTTTTTAAGGGGCTTTTTATGCCCTGGCATCTTCGTTCATGACATTTTGAAACTGACACTGAGACGTACGGAAGGTTGCCATGACAATTTTGTAATTTCACATGTGAAATTACAAATTATCGCTGAAATTTCTCGCCAAAATTAAGGAGTAATTCGTCACCTATGACATCACTATAAATAGTCTTGTTTAATATATAATTCGTGTCAGATAATAATTAAGTTGTAGAGCGTACCAACGTAGCGTAAGGACAGAGAAAGGATAAATTTTGGTTTGATAGGAGTAGTTTTTGGATTCGTTAATTTGTTTTAACCTATCGTTGTTTATAGTTTTTGGGAGAAATACAGTTCTACTCGTGAACACCCATAAAAGGAAGAATATAGAGCAATACTTACAACACAGAGCTTTGAGCAAAGAAATAAAATCTAGAGATAGAGAGCTCCGGCAGGGATGGAACTTCTGTCGACTCATTTTTCGTTCCAGGTTGGACTGGAATTCGTGGCTGGTTGACGTAGCAGTATGTATGGTACATTTATATTCACAGAACGTAGAGGAGAGTATTGAGAAATAGACACTCTCTTACCTTGCTCACAAATCCAACAAATGCTTTGCGATAAGCTACACGTGACCGGACAAACCACGCGGCAATCACGTGATAAGCAAGTGTCACGGTGTACTGAGAATACCTGTGTGAGAAACAAACGCGCAACAACTTAACATTTGTGGATATTATAGGTTAATAGAATCGTGCAAACTCTATAAACTACTCAACAGGGTTGCCACCAATCAGAAACAAAAAAAATCCTATGAATTTTCCCTGACTTTTTACTGACCTCTAGAAATTTTCACTGACCTTGCATTAGGTGTCTATTAACAAAAAACAATCCGACTTTACGTATGCTTCAGCTTTTTTTTCATAAGACCATCAAATGAATATTCCTCTCTTCATTTTCAACCACTTTTCACGGGTTTTTGTGGGCAATTAAAAAAAAATTCCTTGACTTTTCACTGACTTTGACGATGTACAAGATTTTCCCTGACTTTTCCCTGACCTTAAAAATTTGTTTTTCACTGATTTTTTTTTCCTGAACGTAGCAACCCTGATTAGAAAATCGCCAACAACAAAGACTTACCTGAATGGATCTGTGTATGGCAAACAAATAGCAAAGACGCTTTTATATTGGCTGTCCTGGAAACTGGCGTACAAATGCGGTAAATGAACGAGACCTGTTTAAAAATAGTACGTCCACAATTATGACAGAAGAAATAAAACGATTTAAAATTTGAATAAACCCCTAAAATGTGAACAACTTTCAGTGCACACCTGAGAGGAACTCCAGCATAGGTGCTGCCATGGAAACGGTTGCAGAGATCTGGGTCAAGCGGACAAGTAGCGCTGGAAGAAGGCTGGAAAATGGAAAATTAAAGGATAAAAAAAAAACACGTTACACAAAGCGCAATACTGAGAGTTTCACTCTAGCAGGACAAAATAGTTTGGGGCTCAAAGTTTTCGACGAATCCCGTGGGACGAAGCATGGAAAGTAAAGCCGGTTACATTTTTAGAAATGGGAAGGAAAATCACTTTGAACGTAAATCAAAACATAAGAGCAACAAACAGGTAGTACCGTGTAATAATAGGCCGACATTAAGGTCTGATAAAAATATACTAAAGCCTTGCACGTATGCCAAAGGAATAGTTCAGACGTCAGACAATAATGTAATGAAGGTCAAAACAGAATGTATCAACCTTTTCATGACTGCCTGCATTTCCATGGTGCACAATGTCAGAGATGAGACACACAGCACGGCGCACTTTGTCACTAAACCCAACTCCAATGTCCTGACCAGCTCAAACTAGGACAAGCATATGCAAACAAGATCAGTACAGTGAAACTGTTCCATAAGGACACCCCTTTTCAGGGTTCATATAAAAAGTTGCAACCATTTTTCAAGGACTTTTTAAGGACTTTTCAAGGACCGCCTACTAGGAGTATAATTTTACAGCTAATAACGAAAATCCACATTCCCAGTCTATTCTCATAAGACTTAAAGGCTTGAACTGTTTGCTTCACCAACTTCTCTACATTTTTCAGTTTACATGTCTTAAATTGGTGCTTAATTATTGCAAAACACATAGAGCACTTTATGTAAATAACCTTTCAATTCTCTGAGTTATGATTTATATTCTGTCTTAGACAACCAAAAAGCATAAAAAAAAAAATCTTTTTAGACCACTACATTCAAAGTTGAAGAAAATTCAAGGACTTTTCAAGACTGTGCGAACCCTGCTTTTGGCCAAAAAAAGAAAAAAAAAGTTAAAAAACATGCCCTGTCATTTCCTTGAGTTCTTTTCCTATGGCACACATGCACCATAGAGGAAGAACATTAGAAGCAAAGTACGTGGAGCATGGTCGTCCGGGTTAGCGTAGTCCTGACTGTGCTCCTCTACTCTACGTGGTCCTTTACTTATGAAATGACTCCTAGGTTCAAACCTTTCACAGTTTCCTTAGAAACAAAGTTTACTACTATTTCATAAACACCGGAGCATTCAGTCAGCGACCATTACAGTGCTATGACTGGAAAACTTATGTTGGTTCCTTCGAACCTGCACTTGCGACCACCTCTCATATGAGACTACCTATGTAAAATACCAAGTTCAGTTTTCCGATGAAAGTACTGAACACTTGTAAAACATCATCCTTTTGAGCATCAAATTCTGGCATTTTGGGTTTGCGCTTTTGGGGGGTTATTTTGTTTTTCTAGGATGGGTGGTATCTCAAGATGTGGTCGAACATGAAGGTTTAACTGCAGTGCCACGAGAAGAAAAACATACTGAAGTTATGGAAAACCAGTACATTATCTTTTCATTATGCCCAACAAACGTACGAAAGACTCAGGAAGTTTGAACATCTTACCATTTGGACGGATTTTACCTAAAAATGCTAAACTCACCTGTCGGCCTCTGTCAAGACTGGAATGATATGTAGCGAGAACTGTTAAAACCTGCAAAATATGCATTTGGAGTAGCTTGGTATCAAGACGCAATGAATGGACCAATCTGTGGTAAAACTGAGGGAAAACCTGTCAGGTGCTGAGGATGGGTAACTACGAGAACCAAAATTCAACTGATACTCACTGGAAATATGAGAGACTGCAATCCCGCTCTGCCAACACCATGAGGAACCCGACGAAGGTCAATTATACAAGAAGGCTCTGACACCTGCACAGAAAAAAGAAAACAGAGTGATCTAACAAAAGCCGGCAATAGGATACCTAAGCGATCATGAAAACGACTAAAAGGGGCGAAGTGAAGTTCCGCATCTGAATCTCATTCTCTCTTGATCTACGACGGTCCACAGCCGATGTGATCCCCGGCTATGTTAGGTGTGAAGAGCGGCTCAACCAATCCAAATTCGAATTTGACTCTTGTTTCGAATACACTCAGACGTCGTACTTCCATGAACGTCATTCACTGAATTCGATTCGGCTCATGTGAGGTAAGGCGTCTGAGCTGGGTCTAAGATGGAGTAAAGGCGCGAAATGTGGGGCCTTACCATGTGACAGAGTACTGACGTCATCGTGTTCAATGCAGGATTGGCTGATAGTATTAGGTTCTTATTTTGTAAGACCTCGGGTAGCGCGGTTAAAACATGTTCCATTACTGTCCAATCCCACTCCTAAAAAAATGAAAAAAGGGATCAAACATCTGCATTCCCGACTGTTATTGAAACGCAAAAGGGGATTTTTTTTAGAAAAAATTGAGAAAATAAGATATAGTGCTATTGAAAATACAAAAAATAAGTCTAAAATTCTACAATATCAATGTTTAATTTCCTGAGAAAAACTGTGTGGTTCAAACTAATTTTCTTTCCGGATTGCACTGGCCCTTGTTATTACTCCGTCTTAGCCTGTACACAGGCGTTGTTTTATTTTTCTTTTCGTTCTTTTCTAAACACAGGCGAGCGCGCGAGAGAGAGCGCGAGAAAGAAAACACACAACCAGAAACGGCGCAAAAATACTCTTGCTAAGTTAATCTGTGGAATTGGCCTTAAAGTGCATTTAGTGTAAACAGAACATTAAGAAAAAGTGCCGTTCTGGTCTTTGATCCTTCGGTTGACGTTAGGTTGATCACTGTTATATCAGGGATGCTTGAGTTAAACTTGGGGAAAAATTAACAAAATGTTGTGTATATCTTACATATTGCAGACAATTCAATATCACTTCAAAGACTTCTGAATAATTCATCAGCGCAAGATGTGACAATGCCTTTGTATCAGCATCACTTAAAGAAAAAAAAAGAAAAGGTTACGTCACTACATTTAAAAGAATATGGTTGTCTAAAAATAGAGTTGGCAACGCTTTCAAATTAAACGTGAAAGGTTACCTGTGCGTACAAGTAAAGTAAGGACTGAACTTTCCACCGCCTCCCTCTGATTTGCTATCACATAAACCAAGTCGTAAACTGGAATCACATCGCAAACTAAGAAAACACTCAAACGCCTGAAAATAAGGTATACTTGTAAGAAGCTTGCAGTTATAATGTCATAAGGTGATTTATTACACACAGTTTTACCCATTTTTCAGTCTGTACAGTTTTGACACGTACATGTTGATACTTGATAAGAGTGAAGCGAAAAAATAGCTGCATGACATGCACTTTATTTACAACATCATGTCCAAAAGTTTCTCAGTTACAATAACATTTTTGGGAATCAAGCATTAAAACACTGCATTGCGTTCTGGAGTGGAGAATGCCGCAATCCATTTAAAGTTGTCAAAGCCATAACCAGGATCAATTATTCATCAAATAAAAATATCAAAGATAAAATAACAGAGAAGCACTACTCGTAGTTCGTTAGTACTTTGTCCACCTTATAGATTTTGTCAATTTATTTAGTTATTATTTTTTCTTTAGTTTTTTGACGTTTTCAACAAAACTGAGAACATTGGATTACCTCAAAAAAAATGACAATTTTACTCACAAGACGACCGATATTACAATGTCAAAAAACGGTACGAAACGCACCACTCATATTTAGAGTCTCCACAGCCGATATCACCATGGCTTCTAAGCCATTTAAAAATGATAGACGAGCAATAATATCACGACATATTTGACCGGTTACGTCGATAATCGGAGTTTTATACCATCTAATGACGACAAAATTCATTTGGTTCCCGAAGATGACGACCGCGCAGGTTGTCGAAACGTCTGTCCCTGCCAACAACAGTCCTATTCAGGACTACGATCACCCGGACGAACTTTTATTCACTTTCTTTTACGCTCAATATAGTTAACCACAAATTGAGTCCAAGAGGTAAAGTGTTACATTCAAACTGCTTTCATTGTATGTGACCATTTATTCATTAATTTATTTACTTATTTACTTTTCCATTTACGGTATTTTCTTCTATGCTAGAAAAAAGTTAAGCATACCAAGTTTCTTATAACGCTGGCGATGTCAGTACTATATCCATGGTAATAATGTGCTTTCATGTGCGACACCAACAGTTCAAATGTACGAACAGCGTGGCCGTGAGGTAAACGGTACAACTTGTGCTGTCGATAAAACGAACAATTCAAATTTACATTTAGCTAAGTTGCGTCTCATTTAAGCCGCGAAGACATTTTTTGTACTATATATGCGAGAAGTTTGCTTATTACTTAAAACAAGACGAGCATCTTTTTTAAGGCGCGTCTAATTTTTCCTCGCATAAATGGCCCGAGTGAGTCCATGCTGATGCATATCCGGGTGGGATAAGCCCCGTAACAACTATTAAACAGGGTTCGTACAGATTCACGACTTTTTCCAGACTTTTTCCAAAACAATAATTTATTTTTCCAGACTCAAGGTTATCAAATAGTTGATCAATACAGACCTTAAAAAAAGAAAGAACAAAGCTTTTCTCACGATGCACTGCAAACGTACCGGCGAGATTGAATAAGATTTGACCAAAACGAAACAAAATTTCACTTATAAACCACTTGTTGTAGCTCTGAAAATAAACTCAAGACTTTTTACCATTTTTCCAGACTTTATCTCTATTTTCCAGACTTTTTCCAGGTCTTGAAAATCGCTGGGCGAATTTCAAGACTTTTTCAAGAATTCAAGACTCTGTACGAACCCTGATTAAAGCTCTGCATTAAGAGCCTCGCTTTTAGCTACCAAATGTAACATTTTGAACACCTAGGTATTGAGAATCCTACACTCAGACAATCCCACAAATCAATCTGAACTTAATCTTGAGGGTGCCCCAGTAGACTAGTTTCAAATTGTTAAGATTCATACTTAGCACTGAAGTTGAGTGGTAAAAAACAAATAAAAAAGCATTGAAATTCAGTGATAAATAATTCATTTCTGTCGTTTTATTCCCCTCAGCCTCGAAGCCAAACTGCGAATTTTGATAATTCGAAACTAGCCTATTACGCGGGGAACGCGTGTCAAAAAGTAAATAACTTGGTTCTGGTTGAAAAGTTGAAAAAGAACCAACACAAAAGTAAAATAAGTGTTGACACTGGATTGCAAACCTCAATCTTAACCTATATTTTCACACCCATAGTTAAAAGTTGCTATGCTGTTTTTTTTTTTCTTTTTTTTTTTTGGAGTGACCGACCAGTCGCTGCAGGGTAAAAATTTCGGTCGGTTACGACGTTTATTCCAGAAAGGAGGGAGGGGGGATGTTGATGTATAGCACTAGCAGTAACATAACTTTTTCAAAATTGCTAACTTGCACAGGCGATTGTTATTTCTTTGGTTTGGTTTTGGGTTTAAGATGCTCAAGATAAAACCACGTTTTGCTAACACATAGACTCTTCACAGTCCTCGAGCGCTTTGCGTTACGGGCAGCCATCTTGGATGAGTGTCAAAACTTCTTAACACCCCGACGCCCGACGCCCGACGCCCGACGCCCGACGCCCGAGGGTACATATGAAACCAAGATGGCCGCTCGTACCGGTAAGCGCTCGATCCTAACGATATTTCGAAAAAGTAGGAGACTGTGAACAGTCCAACACAAACATCCTTACCTTAAAAACTTCCACCAGTCCGCTGACTGCTGTCTTGATGTCCTTTAGTTCTTTTTCTTCTTGCACCAACTATAGATGGAAGAACAACAAAGGGATCATCGTCGGTGTAAAAACCTGTGAAGTTTTTTCTAGCTGTTATTTTCGTTGGCTCTATTGCGTTGACTTGAATTCCCAATGGCTTCTTCGTATTAATTGTTTTACGTCACTCGTGAGTTTCACAGATTTTTACACCGAGTATGAGCCCAACAAAGCACTTTAAACAAAATCAATATTCTCTTTTGTATATAGGAGGATCACTGATGCTAAGTAAGAGATCTTCGTGGGTACCAAAAATAACTTCATTTAGCTGACCAGTACAACGAGCAGAATGTTATAGAGATGTATTCGATCCTTAAAACTTGTTCACATTTTCCTGCCTTTCTAAAAATAGTGCTATTCGAACATAGTATTATAGGCTATAACCTGTTGCTGTTGTTCAAGTGGATAGCTTTTGCCTTGTAGCTCCACATGTCTACTGATAACCTGAAAAAAAAAAGAACAGCGCATTTGGTTGTTATTATTACAATTATGTAAGTGATGGTACTAACTGGGGACACTGTTTTGCGTCTTCTACTAGAGATGGGGACAATTATATTACCGCCAATGGGCAGTACCTTCATTTCTTGGTTATTTTTAAACTCAGAGTACTGGTCCTCCTACACTGAAAATTAAGAAGATCTGGGGCAACAAATGAAAAAATATGAATGAAATCTGAGTCTGCTATAATGAATTGAGACCTTCAGCAACAACGATGGCAACCGAAGCGATTATTCCAATCCGATCAATTTGTGAATCTAAGGCAATTTTTTTTCTAGAATTGAATTCTGAAGGACCGAACAAAAATCCACAAAGAGAAAGAAAGACTGGTCACCGTGTGTTGACGTCGTCACAAGAACTTCGCATGAGCAAAGCCTTCGTGAAGGGAAGGGAGAGAAATGTACCAAAAAATGTGATGCACGTGCAGAGTTGTTTGCTCATTAAAACCATTGTTTTTCTGAAGTCCTCCTTGCGGTTGCCGTCGTGGTTGCTGACGGGGACCAAGCGTAAGAAATGATATAACTCAAACCTGTTTGCAACTTGTCAGTCAGAAAAAGTAAAAAAGTGACATAAAAAAGATAATAACCTTTAAAAAATATATTCGATTGCCAACGACATTTTTAGTTTGGTTTTTGACCGTTTTGCGACATTGGATGATTTTCCAACGTGCTTTCGATGCTATGGAGTTGAATTCCCTCCGACAAAAGGTACCAAATTGAATTTCGCGGTAGCCTGAAATTGGATTCACGCTGCCAAAGCGATCGAAACGTTAGGTTTTGAATCTCTTTTAAGGTTGCAAACTCATCTTATGAACTCAGCTGAAAAAAACAATACACCAGGAACAGGAATTGACGAAACATACCTTCTCAATAATGTCGAGGAAATCTTGACACTTCTGCGAGTCACACATCAGACACAAATCAATAAGTATCTGTACTGCAGCGTCACGCACTGTGACATCTTGGTCCTCGGATATGTGACTCAGATATGGCAACACCGCTGACTCTAGGAGCTCTTCCTGTTAAGAAAAATTCCACATTATCCTTCTGCTATCAGTTCAGATTCCAACTCGTGTTTTTGTTTTGTTCATTTGTATAATTTTTGACCTGGTGGTAGCAAGATCAAGAATTGGAATGCGGCTTTTTCGCTCAAGGAATCCGGAAACTCGAGAAACGTCCCATCCGGTCGTCCGAGTCATGGCTTGGCTCGGAGACGTAATCTTAACCTGGCCAGTAACGTCTGCGAAACAGCGCCGAGATCCTTGTTTGATCCCTCAGCCACCGAGCTCAACGAATTACTGGAGGTGCGTTTCCACTTTCCCTTCAATCTGATTGGCAAATTGATAACGGCCTTTTTTAACAGGCTAATCATGGCGCCTACTCAAATCCTGGTACGAAGGTGGTGGCCCCAGAACAAGGACTTGTCACTGACTCGCAAACGGATTTAACCAGAGGTTTAGGTTCGTCTGTGTCGCAGGTTATCCGAGAAAAGCAAATTTCCTATTTGGCAAGTAACTTTCCATGCATGCTTATTCCAGCGATGGACAAAGCCCCAGGCAGGGCGTCTTCTAAATAAATCATAAACTTGGAAAGAATGCAAAGGCCCTGGACAAGCAAAATTTGAGTGCTGCTTATCCTAAGGGAAGCTGGAATTCAAATTTTTTCTGCCCTGAGTAGTATAACCTGTTTCTGTGCAAAAAAGTGGATTTAAATTCACAACGTTTCCTAATTTTTAGGTGGTGCACTAACGTTATTTTTATTCTCTGTTTTCGAAACAAAAGTTTGAAATAAACAAACTCCGACGTAGAGTGTGAATACAACAACTTCGGCAGCCGTTAACCATAAACTCCCCCTACTAAGTAAGCTGATTAGTTCCACTTACCTCATACCAATGGCCGTATGATGCTAACAGGGAGGACAACACAGCAAGAACCTTCTCTCTTATGCTAGTACGGATTTCATATCTGAAACAGATCAAGGAAACAATGATGCCGGAATTTAAGATCTAAGGACGAGAGAGCAGCGAAAGTGAATTTGAGTTCTTTCAGTCTTAATCGCTTCTTGAGCTGAATTCCCAGGAACGATGTCCCAGAAAGAGAAATATAATTTCGTCGCCGCTTGTTTACGTTCTCCATAACACTTAAAAATTGGCAATAGACTTCTTTAGCTTGTATGTTTGTTTTCCCAAGACAGGTCATGTGATAACACTCTAGAGAACTGTTTCTTTCAAATTTCGTCTTCTTCACTTGCATATCTACGCATAATTTATGAAAAGACAAAGGGTCAAGTTCCCCTGGGACCTCTACTGGGAAAAGGCTAAAGAGGTCTATTTCACGTCGTAGTCGTGCAATGAAAACGGCAAATGAATAATAAATAAATGAATAACGATTTGCAGGTAGTACATCCACATAGTGGTTCTTCGTCTACCTGATTCCTGGTCGAATTGGAATTTGGAAATGTTGGTTTTTGAGGAGAGGGGAAAACCGGAGTACCCGGAGAAAAACGTCCCGGAGCAAGGGAGAGAACCAACAACAAACTCAACCCACATATGGCGTCGACGCCGGGATTTGAACCCGCGCCACATTGGTGGGAGGCGAGTGCTCACACCACTGCGCCACCCTTGCTCCCCAAGTTGCAAATAAATGTACAAAACTTGTAATGAACGTGCAAAATTTAGGTTTTCCCTATTAAAAACCTATTTATTTATTTATTTATTTATTTGTTTATTTATTTATCATTAATTTTTGACGATCTCGTTGCGCTCCCCTCGTCGGATCTTAAAGTCCCTTATAACGTTTCTCCTATAACGTCTTACATCGTATAACGTCGTCATTTTTAAAGAGCATGTACCTGAAATACTTTTCCATTAGGCTGTGAAGGTTTGTGAGCCACCCTACTTGGGCAGGATGCACTGCCTGAGCTCTGAAGGACACAAGGATATGAAGAGATCGCTCCTGCAAATAAATAAAAGCATGCTTACGATTCTTGAAAACAGGGTGCATTTTAAATTGTTTTGAAAAAACAGTGACTACCTTTTTTCAGTCTGAGAAAAATACTTCAACTCTTTCTTAACGGACACCTCTATAAGACGGACACCTCACTAAAACGGACACTCAGAGTTGGACTCTTCCATTCTTTTCTTCTTTTAGTTGACTCTCTTTAAGACAGACACACAGTGTGGTTCCAAAGGTCATCCCATTTTAGAGGGAGTTGACTTAACAAATCCATCCTAAGCATATAACAACCTATGTTCAATCAAGGCCCATTTACTCGTCAAAAAGAGATGGAACGGCTCGGGAAGAAAAAAGTACCAGTTCCAGATGAAATCTGATTGCATAGACGTACATGTAAAATGTTTCCCGAGGAGAAAAGGCACGGTCGTTGACTGAGCCGTCGGAAAAGGGTGTGTTGTAGTTAAAATATTTTAGTTTAAAGACAAAATTTAACCAAGGATAACCTCAATCGTTAATTGTTTCAATTAGACTGGGGCAACTAAAAAGGTCCAATTTTTACGTCGCAACTCATAAAATTACT
This sequence comes from Porites cylindrica, assembly GCA_964035525.1. NCBI lineage: Eukaryota > Metazoa > Cnidaria > Anthozoa > Scleractinia > Poritidae > Porites > Porites cylindrica. The sequence goes on from OZ037780.1 coordinate 34,300,573, forward strand.
TAAACTGATAATCCTGAGGCCGACCTCCCTCTCTCCACCAGTACGGAGCTCTGCAGGGAAAGTAAAGAAGTCGATACACCTGAGAACTGAACGCAGAACTTCCCGCTAAAAACTTCTCGCAGAGAAGGCCGGCCGCGCATGCGCACTAACCGATCGTGGTAATCCTTACTCCTTCTTTCCCTTAGTAGAAAATTAGTAGAAATAACAACAACTAAAGCTGTTTTACTAACCGGTCGGTTGCTTGAAACCTTCTCTACTATGTCAAAAAATCTCTCTTCTGGTCCATTAAACTTTTCTGTCTCGTAAAGTTCTTCTATGCTGGTCAGCAGACTGTGAAAATTCTCGATCAAAGCGGTATCACCCGGGCTATGTTGCTGTTATGAAAAGAGAAATAACTCTGTCAAAAACATGGCGGGTAGAGGGTGTAAAGAACTATTAAAGGCAATTTTAAAAGCGCAGCCCCAGTTAATGAACAAACTAAGATTGAAAGCAAATAATACGAGTTTGAATAGGTAATAGCATGATTTTTAGTGATATTTGGCGTAAATACCACGAAACAATTATAACATATTATATTATATTATATTATTGAAATATCACGAGTGGTATTTATGCCAAATATCACGTACAAATCATGCTATTATTTGTTTATACTACTAGCCACTAAAGGTTTGTAATTTTCACATGTAGGTATTTCAAATTAAGCTGAAATACCAATTTCTCGTGTAGTAGTATAAACACTTAAAGCCTCAGGCGGGGTACCGGGTCTTGAAGTGTATTGACTGTGCGAACAACTGAAATACAAGTTTAGAAATTTCTACCATCGCAGACGGTTCTCCATTCCCACAAGGACAATGATGTTGAAAATCAAAGGTAACCTTAAGAATCAGGTTCTCTGAGCTCTCTGTGTAAATCGTATATCGCTTTTTGGAGCCCTATGTGCGCTGCTTTCCGCTGTAAATGCAATGGTTTTTGAGCTCGATAACTTTACCATTTTTTTTGTATTCTCCACTATGTTGCCAATATATGTGAAACAACGTTATCGTGTGGTTTTAGACAGAGCCGTTTACAGTGTATACAATAGAGCTTGCAGTTAGAAGCTTACAGCTCAGAGGCATCCTCGCTACGATAGCCTCAGATTTGATTATTTAATTCAGTACCTCGATCTGTCGTTGAAGAGCCTCAGTGATGTCCAGTACTGCATCCCACGCCACAACATGAAGATCGTGACCATATTTCTTCACCAGCCTTTGAACAGACAGCGCTACTTCTAATGCTACTAAACTATGATGACAAGAAAGGGCCTGGGAATGTGAAATCAAACCAAAAAAATCGTTATCGCCTTCATTACACTGTTCCTTCATAGTGAATGTTTCAGTACTTATTCCCGTTATGTTTCCTTTTTTTTCGTATTAATAATGGTAATAGGACTGAGTAGAGTCCAATTCGGTCTGTAATCATAAGAGTAACCCTAGCCCTAACCCTAAAACAGCATTATTTTAAAAAAAAGATAGACCCCGACCCCGTGTTTTAGTGACACCCTTATTTACATCATCATGTGGCATTCACATTTGAATTATATGGAAATTCCTGAAACAAAATGTTTAATTCCCAAAGGGTTCCAATTGGGTACAACATTGAGTTAGCCGAATAGGTCTATTGAGTTCATCCTCCACCTCTGACCAATCCAAAACAAAGGAAGAACTGGCCTTTCACTACATTACGCGGTCGTCCGATTTTGTTTGATCACTGTTGACACTAACCCTAACCCTAACCCTAAAACAGCATTCTTTGAAAAAAAGATAGACCACGACTCCGGCCCCGACCCCACGTTTTACTGACACCCGGACCAAGGACTAAATACTGTACTTGGAAAAACTGAGGAGCCTCAAATGCAAGTCGCGAGATCGATCTGTAAACTATGACGTCACATAACAGATCCCTTTAGAGTAACATTTTTCCATCTTCGTACAGAAAGTAGTATTCTTTGCGAGATGACAGGATAAGAGATTGGGTTTCTAGCTGGCAATCTTTCTTCGGTTCGTGCCTTTGTCTACAATTTTTTTTTATTCAAAAGTCTCGAGATATGTCCAAAAACGCACTATAGTTTTAAGCACACACTTAACTGAGTGAAAAATTAATTTCCGTTCTTAGAATTTTTGAAAACACTTTTAAGCTTTGCGTTGCTCCTGACTATTGCAACAAACTGAAAAATACTCACTAGTAACATTGAAGGCAGAACAGTTGAATTAGAGTACTTTAGGTTGGGTACCCGCTGTGAGCCCCATAAGCACATTCCAATGAAGAACACGGAGCCCCGCAACAGCATCACATCGGAACTGTTATTACTGTAAAAATAAACCAAAGAAACTGTAGATCGTTTTATTTATCTGCAAAGTGGAAGTGCTTTAGCACTAATTTTGCCGAGACTTCATTTCCGACCTCAGTGACGTCTTCGTCGAACACTGAACAATTTTATTCGGGCATTTTCCGATAACGACTGTTTTTGCAGCTCTGTTTACGTGTTTGAGTGCTAGTCCATAACTTGTTTCCATCAATATTATAAATTCGCCATTGGATGTACAGTCGAATCCCTCTGCAAAGGTCACCTTGTGGGAGGGAGTAAGTAGCCGTTGTTGGGAGAGAGGGGTATAACGTGAATGTATGCTTTGCAATGAATGTACAGAGTGTTGCAGTTGATACCACAGGGGCCATACCTGTCTTCCAAAAGATTGCACATTGTATAGACTCCACTGTGCCCAAGATGAGTTCCAAGCAAGTTGCGCATTATCTAATAAGCAAGCGAAAAAGAACAATAATAGGGCCATCAACGCGGGGAAAATAAGAAGGCGTCTTTCATAAGACAAGGAATTTTTCCTCTTGTAAATGGCCCTGCGATTGGGCAATATGAAGCAAATCCTGTCTTGGACACACGATTGGTTACATTAGGCCTGTTAACCGAAAATTAGTTATAGTGAGAGATTCGCAGGCAAACTGATTACTGGAGGCTGCAAATGATAGTCTTTGGTATTAAAGAGCTTAACGTAAACGACAACGACACTGACAAAATACAATTGGTTTTATGACCAAAACCGAGAACATATCTTCTCATGCACCAACCTTTTTAGTATATTTCTTTGATGAAACTCGGCTGCATGAAGACGAAGTGAAACTTCCTAAAGCGAGGACGTGAACATACGACGACGAATTTTCTTCTCCCTTTTTGAACCTGGATTAGGTCCTTAAGAATTCAATCCCAGGAAAAATGGCCTACATTTGACAAATTGGGTTGGTCCAATAGACGCGATAAAGTATGAAAAGACGAAAATTTCTTAATTTTAATAGCGACGTTTTCAATGACGTTGTATTTTTGGTTGCTTTATCCGGACATGGGGTCCGACAGCAATTATTTTCGTCAGACATGGCCGGGCCACTTTAATTTAGCCCAACAATGACCAATGAGAGACTGTTATTTGCAACTCTAGACCTGGAACAAATAGACTTAAAAACAGGGTGTTTATGCGACGCGGTTCCATGGTACAAGTGCATGCACTATAAAGTTTGCTTTGGGCATTGGGGAGCTATTGTTTGGTGGTCACTCAGGCAAATAGTTACATTGTTCCGTATAAAGCTCAAATACCCAATGCCCACTTGCCAATGCTCAACGCCCAAAGCAACCTTTATTGAATCAGAAATACATGTACATGTATATCGAAGATCTTAATACCTTCCAACTGTGTGGGCAAAATCTTTGAATGTTCACAGCTCGGCAAGCAGTAGCAATGAACTCAAATAAAGCATTAGATGGAAGACAGCTGTAACGAACCACGGCATCCAAGAGGCACAAGCATAGCTGGAAAATAAAGAAAAGAAACAGTAAACCCTTAACCTTTCTATCTCAATGTTAGCCTCTGTTCACACATTGCAGAGGAATCAGAGAGTGCTCAAAGTATTCCAAATTTGCAATCCTAGACCTGTGCCTAGCAGTTTTAATTTACGGCAAGTTTTTTTTCAAGTTGCCAAACGGCACAATCCCGCATTCGAGAAAATACTACAGCGCTTATTAAACTGAGAACAGAATTGCAACTTCAAAACTTAGGTTGTTCTCTGTGTTGCTGATGTTATAAAAAATCTAACGGGCATTGTGCTACTTAATTTTCTATATTCAAATTTTCTTGATGTTGTGTTTGAAGTTGGGATGTCAGAGAGATTTTGTTCTCACAATTTCAGTCTAGTTCACGCCGTAATACTATCATTTGTACTCTCTGAAAAATAATTGCTGAAACAAGTAAAAGGCCAGCTGATTTTTTGGCGCAAACTTCTCTCCCCCCATCATGAACACCTCTTTATGTAAGTCTTTCAAAAGACTTTTGAAAAAATGGTTATGAGCCCTGTTTACGTTGTGTAATTATAAAAGGCAAACTGGACCTAAATGTAAATACCTCAACATCGTCTTCATCCTTAGTTGTTCCTGATAAACGGCAGGTTTCTCTGAAAAAAAAATTAAGGCAGAATTAATTTTTTTAGGAAAGAGAGTTAATTCATGTAGGTATCCCCCCAACATCCAGCCTTAATTAAGTTGTATTTACTTTAAATTGGCACAGCGATCCTTTGGCCGAGACTACTTTGGTAGTTAGATAAGGAATACAGCAAAGACCATTCATACTTTTAAAAACTTGAAACTCATTGTAGATTGTTAGCCTGAACTTCATACGATTACTTCGAGTCGTTATTACTCCCTCAGTAACTTACTGAGGGAGTAATAACGACTTAAAGTAATCGGATGAAATTCAGGCTATGTTGATCGTTCACTTACCTTACGATGCCTGATATGATATCTTCATCAAGAAAACTTGAGTTATAGTGGATAACGTTGATCACAAGAGGCATAAAGACATCCATTCTACAAGGAAAACAAAGTAATATTAAAATTCTTTAAGCCTAAGATTGATCAGCATCAAATTTCTCCTTGTAATATTAATGCTTTACAAAATACATTGTGACAAGAATCTAGCTAGGACATGATCAATCTATTTGATCCTTTAACAAATTCTTCCAATACTTCCATAGAAAACTAATAGGGACAACGTGAATCTGAATTTTGATGCTAGAGTTTTAAGGGTTTAAAATAAGATGTCAACACACATTCACAGGGCTGTCAACCCTTTAAGTCTTCAAATATTGAGAAATGGTAGTTGACGTCATAATGCACAGCCCATGGCGTCATTTCTCCAAAAATGCGCAAAAAAAGATGTAGTTGGAATTGTAAAATTTGACCTGACTGGTTTACTTGCCACCAATCAAGTTATTGCTTATCATATTTCAATGGCATACCGGAGTTTATAAGGAAATGTTCAAAATAAAATAGCTCAAACAACGCAAAATATTTGAAATTTCATTGTCAGAGAGTCGAATCTACAAGAAATGGCAAACTTTGGCGATTATTTGGGAGATTTCAGACTCTAATCTGGAGACCGGGAGATACGGTTCAAAATCTGGGGTCTTCCGGATTATCCGGGAGAGTTGACAGCACTGCATTCAGGCTCAACCACAGGGGAGAAAGCTTCCTAAAAATACATTTCTCTGCCTCATCAAGATTGTTAGGTAGATTGTGTGATCGTGTGACAGGTCAGACAAACATCTAGGAGAGGGGTGGGGATGAAAAATCTTGAAATATTTAATACTCACCTTCCTTCCTGCATGACTTCTGGCATCCACGACAACAGAAAAGGGCCTGTAGTGATGTTATTATACAACAATTAACCTGCATTAATTTTATACACAATGCCAGATACGGTAAAACTATAAACAGGAAACAATGGAATTAGACTAGTCAAGTTAAATTTTTTCTTACCTGTCAGCTCTTCAAAATATGAGATGTCTTTTCCATTATCACTCAGAGCCTTTAACATATCCAGTCTGAAGATTAGTTAATTAAATCAAAATTATCAGTATGACATCTCCATAATCAGCTTCTCAAATTTGTCTACTTCTGATGTCCTTTAAAATCTTGACATTACACATTATTTAGAGAAAATTTGAAGGAAAAGGGTAATTAAAAAGGACAGAGATTGTATTTAAAAAGTGACGCCAAAGTTGTTATTGTTTCTTGGATGAAGGAGCCATTAAAAAAAGGGCAATTCATTTTAAGGATATCTGTCCCAAAAGGAAACAGTACATTTTATTTCCATTAGGCACTCAGTGAACATTGAAGGACAAGGTGAGGGGAAACTAACAAAAAATTATAAATTTAGTTTTTTTGTCCTGGCTGCAAAAAAATTAATAATTGTTTGCTGGATGACTGGCAGGCAAGATACATGACCTGTCACTGCATAATACACGTAAGTTTTGTCCCGCATGGCAAGTTAATCAGTTCACTTAACCCATTCGCTCCTGGAGATTTTGCTGAAAAACGCGTTTTGAAGCTAGTTGAGTGGTTTTCTGGTCACTGTCGAGCTATAAAGAGCTAAAACTTGCCACAAACCGGTTTACAGGTCGTACACTTGGCGGCCTTCTGATCCAGATGCAAAATATCAGCTTGCAAAGTTCAGGCATGCGCAGAAAGCAAAATTTCGACATAGTTTTTGGGTTTAAAAGTGACACAGCAGTCTTGACTTTTACTTTTAGCTTTCTCTCCTCCCTTCTTTTTTCGCTTTTCTTGCCTCATTTTTTTTTTCTCTTGCTGGGCATTTAGTAGGCTTCATTTGGTGGGAAGAGTTTTTAGGAAAGCTTTTAGGATCTTAGGATTAGGTGAAAGGAAAGGTAGGTGGGTAAACTAATGGAACAAGATTTTCATGGAGATTTTCAGGTCCTTGTCACGTGGTTTTTTGCTTCTTTCTCCGGTGTCCTTGACTGAATTGTGCTCATTCTGGTATGGTTTGAAAGATCTCTTCACTCTGCACAAGTTAGCGAAGAAAGTTGTCCTTGACCGTTAAAACTGATGACGTCACAAAGGGTAGAAAGGACCTGGATCCGCATGGGTGGTTACGGGTGGTTCAGGGGCGAATGGGTTAATCAGAAAATGTGCTGAATTGGGAGGTGTAACAAATGTGTTTGAACCAGCAGGATCAGAGATTTTAATGATCCCTCTAACAGATTAATTGTAAAGCTCTAATAGCACTGAAAAGTATAAGCGCTATATAAATATTTTTTTATTATTATTATTATTATTATTATTATTATTATTATTAATATAGTTTCCACATAAAGTGTGTTTGCAGATATCCATATCAACCCCTTGAAGGGTCACTGGAAAATTCTAGGGTTGGGGGTGAGGTATTAAGAGCCAAATAGTTTGCACAAAGTATGGTCATTGAATTAAACTGGAAGGGGAAGGGGAGTTAATTTAAAAAATACCCTCTGTGGGGAGTGTGGATATATTCTGGTAAAACACAATGTTTGACCAGTGTGGTACTTACCTCGGTGAAACATCTTCTGGAATCTTGTGATTAGCAACAACAGAGAAGAAATGACACCTTAAAATGCCAAGTCTGTCGATCTGCAAAGAAAAAATGAATTTATATCAGTGGTTTAACAGGTGTATAGCTATCACTTTTTCAAAAGACAATAAGAAAAAATTACAGCAAGTGACTGACCTGTCCAGACACCATAACAGTTAGAAAATGAAATGTAACATGACGTGCTTCCACTGGGCTGTTTGGATTTAGCAGATCCTCAACTGCAGCCCAGGCTGCTTCAATGGCATGCTGTGGATGAAGACAAGAACATATCTGCCTCAATATATAGCCTCCAAAAACAAATATAACTCCCAGATTCAATTATGACAACAAGCACATAACATAATGTTATAGCAGCTCTCACATTCAAACATCACCGGGGTCTCTCAATAAAATTCTGTCTGGCATGGATCCATACACCATTTCAACTCTTTTAGGGAGACCTATTCTTTTTTTTAGAAATGGCACTTTCAGGAAGTACAATTTACCAGATAACCAGAAGCTATGTCACTTAGCTTGAACTCTGTAGTCATACAGTCACCTTTCTCAAGGAAATTTTCTTGGCAATTGAGATCCCCTTAAAACTTCTAAACCAGTGGCTCACTTTAAGCACAGCATTTTCATAGGAATACATATGCTGTCAGGCTACCTGCCTGACTGTGGTGTGATTACTAAAACACACCCTCTTGAGAGATTAAAGTATGGTATATACCAGCAAAACCCTAGTCATGGTTGCCACAGCCAGAGGATTCTGAAATTCCGTGACTTTTTCCTGACTTTTTCCTGACAAATGTAAAATTTCCCTGACCAACTGAAATTACGATTTCACAAATTAGTCCCAAATAGACTCGATCAATGCTCCACTCACGGCCATCCCCCCACCCATTTATTTACGCTTTCAGCAAGTCATACATGGTGTACATGAATTGATAGTTCCTTAATTTAACGTGCAAACAGGATTGATTTTTTTTGAAAACCCAACATCAGCTTGTTGTTCAATTTCATTTATAAAACAACATTCTACCAATACAACACAATAATTCATGTTTGTAAAATTGTAAAAATGTACCATTAAAATTTCACTTTTCTCTGACTTCTTTCAAAGACTTAAATTTTCCCTGACTCCAAGTGAAATTCAATGACTTTTCCCTGACCTTGAAGAAATCTTATTTCCCCTGACTATTTCCTGACCTGTGGCAACCATGCTAGTACAATAAACCCTAACAAAAGATATTTTCCGTAGAGAAGGACCAAATACAGGTACAGTGGAACCTCAATGTAATGAAGGGCCAAGGGACTGGCAAAATTTGTTCGCCATACCGAGGTTTTGTTATATCGAGGTTCTTTTTCATATATTTTACTATTACTGGGGTAAAGAAAATCGTTCATTATACCTTGGACTTTGTTTTATGGAGGTTCGTTATATGGAGGTTCCATTGTACTGACCATGTACAAATGATTTTCCCAGTCTCTTGGCACTTCTCCGTATCAGGATTCCACTGTACTATTTATGGCAGGGGTATTATGCGGTTTGCAAATTGCCACAGACTAGCTACCAAATGACTCTAAACTTAGGTGATTATTAGGGTTAGGAAACAGAGTGAAACAAGTTCCATTTAGGGTCACTATACAAGGCAAACTGACGAGGAACTTGATTCATTAAATTTCCTAACCCTAAATTTATCACCACACAGCTGTTGTGAGGTCTGTATTTCCAATCTTTTTGGAACGAGTACTTTGTTGATGACCCAAAAACGCTTACCCCCGCTCCAAGGACACACTAGCGATCGGGGTTCATAGCAACTACCTTATGGCATGGGCCCCCTCTACAGACTACCCAAAAAATAACATAAAGATAACAGAAATTACAAAATAAAGACTGTGGCTCCTTAAAATTAACTGACAAAGGCTCAGGCTCAGGCAGATGATTTTATACTAATCACATACATGTATTGCCATCTCCAGGGTAACAATAATGTACAATCAGCATGCTCCAGGAAAGACCTGAATGTGAGGTTTTGTGATACATATATATTTCTACTTAAATATTGCCGTTTATAACTTAAGTCTACGACTACTCACATTTTCCACTCGCCGACTGACCAAAAAGTCACAAAGGTCTTTTAAAACTTTGACCCTGTTTGACAGGGCCGGGTTTTCCTTGCTGATTTCCTATGGTAGGAACATAAAGCAAAATAATAATGGATGACAAATGTTCCATAATAATTGATTTTTGCATCACTTTAACATTTACAACCAATGATTGATTGTGATCGATGACTGGCATACCACTAGTATAGACATACAACTGTATATACCTAATTCAATAAAGATTGCTTTCACAATTGATCATTGGTAAATGGGCATTTGGGCATATGGCACTCACTGCTGAGCAATGATTTGCTTGAGTGAGTGCCAAACAATAGCTTCCAAGTGTGCAAAGTTCAATGCCCAAAGCAACAGGATCTTGTGTCTTATAGGGGCTGTTGACAGACATATCAGTCGGCGTATTGGTCGACATATCAGTTGATATATTGGCCGAGTCTCATTCCAGTCTCGGTCAAGTGTTTGGCAAGTGTCAAGTGAGTGTTGGTGGAGCTTCGGTCGAGCATCAGTTTATATATCGACCAAGTGACAGTCGAATTGGAAATGTGGCCGATAGTTGGCCCCTATAATTCACTGGTCGATAGTCAGTCATTAGTCTGTCAGTACTCCGGTGATGGATCACCAACCAACACCAACACTCGGACCTCAGTTAAGACGCTAAACTTTTCAGCATTAGCATCAATTTGGGTTTCTGAGAAACTGCCCACCTACGCCTCCCCTAAGCTAACATTAATTCTCACTTAGGGAAAAATGTTAGTTTAGGGGAGTGGTAGGTGGGCAGTTTCTCAGAAACCTGAAATAATATTGGTTTTGTTAAGAACGGAAGAGAAATTTTCTCAATAAAAAGTATGGCGTCCAGTTGTGGGCAAAACATGTAGGGGAAAAAAATTGGTTGCCTTGTCCATTTTGGTTCCATTGAACCTCCCAAAACTGTAATTGGCATTTGGAACCACATAATTTAATCAAGATACAAGGTCTCTCTCAGCACTCACCACCCTCGATCAATACACCACCAATACATCCTGATACTACATTACCGACACACTACAGATACTATTACCACCAAATGTCGACAGACAGTTGACTGATGATTAATCGATACGTCAGTCAATACTCAACCAATACTCCACCAACACTCGACCGATATGCAACCGATACTCGACCGACGCTCGATCAACATATTTAACAATTATTATTCCTCTAGCCCAAATGGGCTCTGAGTCAATAGCGGCCAAATGGGCTATTGACTCAGAGGCCACGAGGGTGAGAGGAATAATTGTTTTAGTAAAATCCAACTAGTTGGTCAAAAATATAGAGACAAGACAACTTTAGCTAGCAAAAGGGTGTCTAGAAAACGACGACCTAGAAAACGAAGACCTACGACCTAGAAAACGACGACCTAGAAAGCGACGACCTAGAAAACGACGACCTAGAAAACGACGACCTAGAAAACGACGACCTAAAAAATGACGACCTAGAAAACGACGACCTAGAAAACGACGACCTAAAAAAAAACCGCAGGGAGGGGGGGGGGGGGGCTTAATAGAAGTGTGCGAAATGCCCTATTCCCGAACAAATTCATAGCAAATCTCAAAGTATATCTTATCAAAAGTGCCAAACACCCACGCAAATCGCTCATAGCCGCTAGTTACCCGGGGATGGTTATAAGTAATGCTAAGGTAAACAGGTCTAATATGCACGTGCAGCACACTTTTTTGCACATCGTAGTACGTGCAGACGATTCTCTCAGAACCAAAATTTCTTGGATGCATTTTGGGCGCTTTCCATTCACCCAAAACTTAAGAAACTTTGGAAACAGCGACAATTGGTACAGTATTTTCCCGGTAAAGTTCCCAGACTTCCGGAAAAGTTTCCGAAATGCAAACCTTTCAACCAGAAATTTTAGACATTCGGGTGCAAATTTGAATGCGGAAAGAAAACTTCCCGCTGATAATTTCGAAAATTTGGGTATATATTGCGAAAGTGCTGTTCCATTCAGTACTGCAAGGAAGTTGCCGAAAATTTAAACCAGACGTTTTGATTGAATGGAATGGCGCCCATGCAAAGGTAACCAAATTTGTTACCAATTGTGCTCCCTTCACGCGAGCGCGTGAGAGCTCCACTAAAAAAGTTTCTCTAGTCAAATTTTCCTTTAGTATGGTCAATGAAGTCATGATTCAACCTGACTGACTACTGGAAGCAAAAGCTTTGCTTTGACCTATTTATTATCCTGATATCAATTTAAACAAATTTCAATCAAATCTTAATGACCTAAATAATATACACTGCTTCACTGGCGCGTCGTTTATAGCGGGAAGTTCAAGCCCACATAAATCAAACAGGAAATAAATCAGGCGTGCCGTTTTTGTGTTCACAGCTCAATACCGTAAACAAACAGTTTATATTTTGAAAATAGAGAAAGAAGGGCTTCAACATTTTCTCGTACCTTTCCATACATGAAACGGCAGCATACCGGTAACGAGAATTGTGAAATATTATGTGGGACACAATGAAGGTTGACATGTCATCAGATTTAAACTGTATTTGAACTGTAAGATTTGAATCGTATCATCCTAGGAGTTTCTGTTTCCTCACAGGTCCGATAGCGTGGTATATATGCAGTGAGATCTCCGGCAGAACTTTTGAATTGTTCAGAAATAAATTATTACATCATGAGAAATAGAGACAACGCCGCAGAGCAAAATTAAAAATTTCACTTCGGTTCATTTTTAATTCTTCGATCACTTTCACGCAATGCACAATGCAATGTCCAAGACAAAACAATAGCTCCTGCGACGACACTAGGCACTCTGCAACTGCTGCTTAAAAATGAGAGAGACGGTTTTATAAACCGCGTTATGAAAATAACGCAAGAACAATAGATGTAGATATCTCACGGGGTACATGTAAAGAAGGTTTACGTTAATCAATAAATCAATCGAGCATCTCCGCCTAAACGTGAAAATTTCCGAAATTTGACTTTTAGAAATACTTCGTTCCCCAAACCTCTTTTTATTAACACACTCCGGGATCGCTCATGAAACTAACCCGATATACTTTTAATCAGTAAACACCAAGAGAGGTTATCCTCTCTTGGTAAACACTTTATTGTCCACCACCTCAGCCAGCTCTAGAGGGGGAGGGTGTTTCCTTAGGAACTGGTTAGCTCCAATGAACACCAAGCTTTAATAATTTTGTCGATCTAAAAGAAATACATTTATAATTCGCAATCAGAACAAACACAAATCGTCTTAATCTCGTAGCTAAATTCAGAAAACTTCAATGTTAACTTACTGCTGTGGCGGGTCGTTACAACAATCGCACTTTACAGGTTAGCAAATTCTTTTAACAGATTTTTCAGGTAAGCGGATTTATAGACAGACTGTAAATTATTTTCTTTCTCACTTCGATTCTACTGAAAAACTGGTTTGAAACACAATAAGCTAATACAATTCTTGTCATCAAATAAATCTATCCAATAACAAACAGGCAACGCTTGTTTGATAAACGAAACAGAGGGGAGACCTCGCGTACCTTGCATTTCCAGTTCCACTGTTTCATTCCTTGGCTTCATACCCTTAGCCGGTACAAATAATATTTACTATTTTTCTGTACTTTTCCTTGTTCGCCCACCTCTAGATCACCCCTTCATAATTCCCTCCTATCGTCCTCTCATTTCCTGCCTTCTGTACCCCTCTAACCCCTTAATCCTTTGAGCTACCCCATCCCTGTCGTCGTTTTCTAGGTCGTCGTTTTCAAGGTCGTCATTTTCTAGGTCATCGTTTTCTAGGTCGTCGTTTTCTAGGTCGTCATTTTTTAGGTCGTCGTTTTCTAGGTCGTTGTTTTCCAGGTCGTCGTTTTCTAGGTCGTTGTTTTCTAGGTCGTCGTTTTCTAGGTCGTCGTTTTCTAGTAGGTCGTCGTTTTCTAGTAGGTCGTCGTTTTCTAGGTCGTAGGTCTTCGTTTTCTAGGTCGTCGTTTTCTAGACACCCCTAGCAAAACACAATTCAGCTGCCATTGTTTTGGTTTTCAAAGCCGGGGCTTTTCGCTACTAGTGGGCTATAACATATAGCCTAGTAGTAGCGCAACCAATCAGAATGCAGCGTTGATAATAGACCACTAGTTGGATTTTTCTAATGATCGATATGACAACATCCTTCTTTCTTATTAAGAAGGTCTTTTCTTTTACAGTTCCATTTACAGTGAATTATCTATTCAGTGATGGATTTCTATACTATTGGCAGTTTGAATGAATCAACTATCTATAATTGGCCATTCTCGGCTAAATTGATTGACAACCAAATCATTACTTTCATTAATTTGCCTTAATATCATTGAATGACATCGACATAAAATTCCATTCCTGATGCAAGATTTAACCATCAGCTGTAATAACTATAATCGCTAATGAAGACGAAATATTTCCCAACTCTGAAGTTAAACTATGAATCTACCTGAAGCAATTCTTGATGAAACAAAAATTCATCTGGTTTGGGACCTTCGTATACGGGAGTAACATGGCCTTTCTTCGCGCCAAAAAACTGCTTCACCTTCTGACGAAACCCTTCACTCACATTAGGCTTGGACATCTTCGTAACAACAGGCAGAGAAACATAATACATGTAAATTCAACATAAAGTAAGATTGTGTGACAGGTTAGCACTGTCCGCCGCCATTTTGAAGGAACATGAACTAACACTACCCTAGCAAGACACACTCTGTGGGGAAGGGACAGGCTTACGTGTCAAATACATGGCGGATTCAAAATGGACGAAATGATGGAGAAGCTTGGAAAGACGTTGGGCCCTAATAAAGAGCCACAGGATGAAAAGGAGTTGGTTAGATATTACATTAAAGCATTGTAAGCCATTGCAATACGTAAAGCAATTATTCAACTTCCTGAGTATGTTTATTTGCAAGCTGGCAGGATTTTTCACTGAGAAAATGTCGAGATGGTGTTTAAATTGTTGCCAAGATAAATTTCAATATAATTTTGATTTTTGAAATTCTAGGGCTCTAGAAGCTTGTACAGAACAGAACACAGCGCTTCAAAAATGCTTTCAGCGAAGCTGGTACCCCATATGCAGAAAAGAGCAGGAGGATTATTGGAATTGCTACCGCAAGGAAACAGTAAGCAAGCTTAAAAATTTGATTTTTATTGTAAGCTTAAATGTGTATCAATACTGCTTGATTATCCACTTTATTTTCCCAAAGATCAAGTATTATTTCTTATCAGAGGGGTCCATGCAGGGAAGTTTAATACAATCCTCTCCCTACCCGTCACACTGTATTGCGTTACGATTGTGATTGAGGTGGGGGGAAGGGGTGGTGTAGGCTGCCTCCCGACACGTTCTTTGTGTGCCTGCTAACTCTCACGCTTCAGGTTAGGCGTGAGCCTCACTCCTTTAGATCAGAAACTTTGATCTCATGCCAACTCACATGCACTAATCAACCAATTTCTCACACCTGCCTAACTGAGTCATCGCAACCTTTATTAAAGAAATGTAGAGAGACTAGGAAAGGTGCCCCAAGGCGGGGGGGGGGGGGGAGGTACGTCCTAAAACTGAATTTCAAAGGAGAAGTTATGTTGCTGCCCCTATTATAATATTATTTTGTTTGTCCCAGTTTCATTGATTTTTAGTCATTGTTCCAAGGCCATGTCACTTGTCGGAATTAACCACTAATAAGGCCTGACTGGATTTAGGCCTGACTAGAATTTCCATATCAATGATTTTGCTTTCCCTGAAATTTCCAATTCTAGGCATGTGTGTGGTTTATTGGTATATAATCATTTGCAGAATCTTGATAATTCAAAACCTTCAGAATACCTGTGGGAAGCTTTGGAATGTCTTTGTAGACAAGAGGAGACAAAATTATTATTATTCTTGGGCTGGGACAATATTGTGTAGGTAGGTACATAGGGTGGGTTGGTGGACAGGGGATAAGTGTGCATGGCACAGAAGGGAAAATCTCCAGATTACAGATTTGCAGTTAGTACATGTAGTCAGAGTTCCAACAGTCATTTCCACAATGCGTGTATTAATTACTACTAATCCTCCTTCTTTTTCATCTTGTAGATCCGTCTAAGAAAGCATTATGATGTTTACTAGGTGAACTTTGGACAATCAAGTTGTATTTTGCGTTAGAAAATAAGGGCAATCTAATTAGTAACCGTGGACACCATCTTGACCACCATCATCTGCAGGAGAAAAAGCCTGAAAAGGACTGATTATTTTTCTTGGCTGGTTTACATAACGATCGACGTTGTTTAAATCCTGTCTGCGTGATGGACTGCAGTGCTCCTTGTGGACTTCTTTCTTAAGTTTTGAATACATGAATAAAGCTTCAAGTAAACTTGCTTTGTTCAATGTTGCAAATATCGGTGTGATGAAATGGCAGGGTTTTGAAAACTTTCCTTCTTTGCACCAGTGAACACTTAATGACAACTAGGTTCACATGCTGGAAGTTTGGATTTGTTTTTGAACTTAATTGATCTTTTCCACTAATGCCCGGCTCAGACACCGAACTTTTTGTGATCCGAACCTAATTTGTATTAAGGCCGACCAAAATTATTCAATTGATTCAGACTCTCATCTTTAAATTCCAGCCAAACTAACTTCAAAAGGAGAAAAATGTGCATTTTGGTCACAAACTAGTTGCAAAATATATTATTATAAATTACACATTAAGTTAGGCACATGAAAAGTTTGGCATCTGAATGAAAACCATTCCAAAGTCATTCCACAGTCGAAATTCCCAGCTGGGCTAGGCAGGAAGAACAGCTGAGCCGTTCCAAATTGTAATAGGTATTACTAATTGATTCAGATGCCAAACTTTTCATGTACTTAATTCAAGTAGGTTTGGCTCATGAAAAGTTTAGCCCCTGAACTAGGCCTAAGTGATCTGGTCCTTGGAGAGAACTAAGACCATCATCTTAAGTAAATTAATAAGCCTCAGCTCCCGGAAACTTAAAGAGGATTTGTGGTAATTTCAGAGTTTTCTTGTTTTGTTTTGTGTGTGTTTGCACTGTTACTAGGGGCCTTATCACATTGATCAACTGACGTATTCACTTTGCAAACCACAATTTCAAGCCCACAATTAATAATAATACAACAGGCCACAGAGATAAAATACGGCAAGAAGCTTTTAATACCAATTGTAAATCAAAAAATATTGCAGCTCAAAAGGATATAATTTACTATATTATTTTAATGAGCTACTCATTGCAGCTGATTAATAAATAACTTCTTGCAGGTTATTTAAGTGCCAGCACTCAAAACCACTGACATAGTAATATACATTAAACTGGTATCCCAAGATCTAAAATAATAATTGTGTGTTTTCACATGACGTCATGGTGGCCATACTTGTGTCCCAGAACAATGAAATGGTGGCCATGTTTATGTCCCAAACCAGTCTTGTGGGAGTTGAACTCTTTTCTTATGTAAACGTTTTCTTTTGTTCTAATAAATTTGCATAGATGCTGCCCACGTGAGTGAAAACACAGAATACTGTTACTCTCACACAAAAACAGGGAATTTGCATATTTTAGTATGACATCAGGGCTCATGATGAAAATAACTGGAACACACTAGCTAGCCTAACAAGTGAAAACATGAAGACTGGTAATCATTTTGAGCCCTGGACATGACAGGTTACAAAGAATTTAGCTTTCTGGATGGCTAATAAAATCTTAACTTTGAACTTCAGAGTTCTAAGAAATGAAAACTTAACGGATTGTGAATATCAAGTGAGAGTAAATGTTAATTTGGACTTTGAGGTTGCTATTCACTAGGTTAGTTACATCTCACGCGAGTAAAATAATTATTGTGATAGCATTCTTTATGAGCAGGCAACATCACAAAGTATGCCTATATTACATCAGGGCCCAGTTGTTTGAAGGCTGACAAGGGCTAACTCCGAGTTACATTTTAATCTGGATTTCTTTTTCTATTGTTCAAACGCATTATCTCGGATAATGTTTTCTTCTATTTTTAGAGCAACCAATCATCAAGTTGAACACACCAGGAACTACGCTGAGTTTGCTTTTTAAGCTAAGTATCATGTCTGAATTCAAATTTCACACTAACACTGGGTTATCTTAACCCAACCTTGAACAACCTGGCCCAGAGAACTAAACTGAGTATTACGTAAGTATTATTTACAAATGTAAAGTGAAAAAATGAGGAGAATGATGAGGAATGATTTCAATAGAAAAATAACCACCCACAAATTTTCAGCGATTAATCAGTGCCCTTCTTGTTGTAAAAATAGCCTGCTTGTGAATTGTTATCTAAAAAAAATTAATGTATTGGAATACCTCAGTAATTTTTGTGACCAAACACCATGTCTTGCTGAAATATATACTCAATTATTTTGCAATATTCCACTCAATTGTAAATGTCGGTGCACTTAAATAATTCAATATAAAGCTATACAGTGACACAAAATTGTAACTAAAACATTTTCTTGGCACCACCCAAGAGACAAATAACTTAAAATATTATCGAATAATTCCACCCAAATTGTTACAAACATTGCCCTATAGAAAAACACTTCATTAGAAAAGCCACCTCAGAGAAATATGTGGGTATAAATGTACATACTACAGCACCGCTACAAAGGTCACATTTCCTCTTGAAAGAATAAATCAAGGCACAACTTTTGTAATAATATAAGGCACTTTTGGAAAGCTAAGTGTGCTTGCAGGAAATATTCATACCTGAATGGGCATGAGGAAATTAACCAAAACAAACCCTTGAAGGATATATGACAGATATTTTCTTGTACCAAAATTTTCAATACAAAATCCAAGTAGGACAAAGGAGGCATTAATAAGTTAGTTTTCTCCATAAAGGTTAACTTGGGCCTCTATTAAGTTGCTGCATTTGGTTTAATTGCACGTGATGCTGGAAAAATGGCTTTAAGGAATACTGCTAACTGACGCCTTACTAATACTTAGGTAGTACTTGCCATTCCAAAATGGCCTAATGAAGAATTTCTGGAACCAATGCATAAAACATGTACGTATGCATTAAGTGTAAAACGAACGGAAAACATATCTAAAATATCACAATAAATAATTTAAAATTGCAGCAAAACAGCGAAAGCACTAACTATACAGGCAAATTTTATGTGACAATTTCTTCCACACCACTGTTAAGAGTACTGAATTTTTTAAATGACTGCATAGAAACATTAGTTCGCCACATAGAAGTTGCTTCCGTAGTGATGTACGTATATACAAAAGCGGTGAAACTTGTCACAAAAACTTTCCTGTCTAGATGGGACTAACAGTATCGTCATCACTGATCTTGCCTTTTTCATTCAGGAAGAACATTAATGTGATGTACTATAAACGCTGGTCAGTGACACCAGTTTAAAGCTAGAAGAAGTTGTTTGCTGTTGGATGAAGTCCAGTTTGCTGGGTGCTCTCTGATGCTACATCATAAGCATCTATATCCCCATCTCTTGTACTCTTGTGCACAAGTTTCTCCATAAGAAATCTCTTATCCCTACCCTCCTGAAATATCAAATACAGTTTATTTATAATTGTGGGTGACTAGACGACCCTGCAATCCTAATCTCCAGGCTGCTTAAATAACACATGCGCAGCACATAATTATGTAGAGCTCTAGCATTCATTTGGACTTCCACTAACAATAAATGGAATGCACAGAATGCAATCTTATAAATCTGGTTTGGACTTTCTATCACTCATTATCTGGCCCCAGTTGTTTAAAAGATGGATAATGCTATCCACTGGATAAAAATAATAATCTATATGTATCCACTGAATAGTGCAATTGGTTTCCCTAATACTATCTGCTGAAAAGTAATTTACATGGTGGACAGCACTATCCAATGTTTGAACAACCCAGGCCAGACTGCCATTTTGACTTTCTATCAATGAACTGATGAACTCTTCTAATTACTTTATCGATATACAATTCATAAAATACATTTCAGCTTGTTTTCATGTTATCAAAGTAACAGAATTGCCCTGTGTTGTAATTTTGATTCCTAAATATAGCTTTTGCAATACTGTATGTGCTTACAAGTATGGTCACACAAATAAAGCTCGTTGTTGTTGTATCAAAAATAGCTAAAGGAGCAAAAACCTTAAAATTCTGTAAAAACTATATAATATTTCTATGAGATTACTACCTAAACTACTGAATAGAGAATCTGCACTTTAATAAATAGTTTAAATGCTTTCTTTGTTCTGAAGGTTTAATTCATTTTGGAGACTTTTGCAAGTTTTTTGGTTTCAGAAGGTCTTTATAAAGGTCTTGTCAATGAGGGTGAACTTAACACACTGTCAAAAAAGGAACTAAACATGCCTTTTTTAGATGAGAAAGTCATGAATGAGGCACTGCTTTACAAAAAAATGGTAAATCGAGAGTGAACAATTTATTCTTAACATACCAACACAAGCTGATCTTTTAGCATTTCTATCATGTGTAAATGAGACTTAGTCATGGATCTGAAGTAATACAGCATCAAACTGTGAAATGTAAAACAATAATACGTGTTAGAGGATCAAAATTATATTGGTAATTTAGCAGTCAGTGCTTTGAGAGGAAGAAACTATCAAAATAATAATATTAAGCAAAACAACATTGCAAAAAATAACATTGCTACTGCAACAAAGCAGAAAATATATAATATTTACTGTAAAACCACGTTATGAATTTTTAAAATAAATTAATGTATAATTTGTCACTCTTAAAAATTTCAAAAGCCCCAAAAATGATTCAGATCATAACTGTAAGTACTCATAAATGAGTTCCAATCTCCAAACAATGTTCTCCCCATGGAATGAACACCCAGCTAAATATAAAAAATAAATGGACCCTATCTAATAAATGCCCCAATCCCCCCTGCAAGGGGAAAAATGGAATTGTGGTGCTGAGTTTAGTGTATACAGCTTGACATTGAAAGCAAAGCACATACTCATTATTTTATGTTTTTCTACAGCATGATACTCTTTTTTTTGTTGTTGTTTCTTGTTTTTTTAATTAATGTTACAGGCTAAATTCATGTTAAGTAAAAACAATGTCAGCTTGAGACCAATATAAATGAGGAAGTAAAAGGCCCCTCAACTCAGAAATTTAAAATAATTTATTAAGCTTCCAGGGGACTATTCTGGGCATTTGTGGTAACCAAAGATAAAAAAGAAACGTATTGAATCTTGTCAGTTGAAGAAGTGGCATTTCTGTGTAAATTCACATACCCGATCACTAACAACACTGGGAAAATGAAGGCAGCTGTACTTATGTAGTTAATTATTTCTTGAATCCACTGTGGCCACGAATCAATCTCATCACTCAGAACACCAAAGATCCTTTTACTTCCAAGGCAATCCGCATTACTACAACAAAAAGGAACCAAACGTTGTTAACAAGGTACATAAGCTCTTCACACCAATGTTTTTTAAGATTCTAACCATGTACTTTGAAGAAAGTGTTATTATTTTCTAGGAGGAACCCATTCAGTATGAAAGCTCCTTAACCCTCTGCAGACAGAAGCGTCATAACAATTTGCTACTTATTTTATCACACTATCACAGTGACCTACAAAATTGCAAGAGCAAGTTTCCCAAATCAAGTGATTATAGTACAACTAAATTAAATGCATGCAATTCAGTCTGACAAAATGAGAACTTCTTCAATTACTTGTTCATTTGAGATGAAAATTTATAAATTCACCTGTCCTTCCAGCAAACTGTTATTACTAGCCCAGAGAAGTTGTGCAGGCTTACCAGTCCCCCTTTTTCACAAACATTAATTTTGTACTTTATCTTGGCAATGTTGCCTGCCCGTCAGACGTACAACTCGTTATAAAACCATTACAGCCTGACCGGTTGCTCCACTGGCCCAGGCTATCAGATAGCACTTTTGTCACACTCTGCATGAATGTGGCACAGTACTGTTATTAACAGTAATTATTCTTAATTTTTTGTCTCAAAAAATGAAATATCTAGTTTTCTACAAGTCATACCTAAATGGTCCCTGACATGATGGTCTCACTCTGATGAAAATAATGATAAAATTAAGGATCACATCAGTATTTGAAAGGGCAAAACAATAGTTTCACATAAACATAAGTCTGAATTTGGATAAGCACCACTGCATTGGCAGCTTTTATCATTTGTCTGCCCCCTGAGAAATCACGTGACATTGCTTTTTTCCCATCAGTCCTTTAGCAAGTGCAAAGATGGCGAGTATGGTGATGAATTAGGTCTATTTCTTCTAACAATATCAATACATTATCAAAAGAAAACGTAAAAATGATCACCTCAGGGAAAATGCTTTGATTTTTGATCTTTTTTTATATACTCTCAACCAATTCGTTTAGAAAATGTATGGAGATCAGTTTGGAGAATTTGTATGTGGATATTGGGGCTTAAAGGGTTGATAGAATCACCTATCAGGGGTAGGTGGGAGGAAGCCTCTAAGTACATGACCTTTAGTTTTCATTTTGTTTGTACTTATTTTGTTTGTACTTATTTTCTGATTAAATAAAACAAACAATGTTCTTTTTTACCAAGATATAATATACCACTTACCTTGTAATGCCCCACCCAACTGCAACAAGACACATAAGGAAGGAGATCAAGAGTAAAACTGTGAAAAGGTAATTAGAACGTGTTCCTTGATAAATCTTCTGTGAAGGTTCATTGTTGTACATCAGAGAGACCTAAAGAGGAAAGGACAATATTTGTGTCAATGGACTGATGAATAATTATCCTACAGTAGAAATTCATGTAACTTAGTTTTGACAGGTGAAAATCAATCGGAAATCAGACTATCCACTAGGCTATTCAAAGAGATTCAAAGTCCCCCTCATTGATCTGATAGGCTTTGCAGCTGATTGTTTTTGTTTTGAAAAGCTTCCCTTGTTCAATGTGTAAAATGATTGAACAGTTCTCTGAAGTGGTAGTGATTGTTCACTTTTTGATGACTCACATTCTGGTTTCTTTATACAACTACTCAAGATCAATATTTTTATTGATAGAAGTTAAATATGAACTGGTCAACATACCTTTTCAACATAAAACACAAGGAAGAGCTTAATGACACCCATTGCTGGCATAAGAGGACTGAAGAAGGTTCCAATCCTAAATATAACAGTAACAATCATGAGCTAAAAGTGAACTTATTTAATTGCAAAGCATGGCTCGTTTAAAAAAAGTCAGTTAAACCAGTCCACAATGACCATTAATTTTTTTTTAGCCTAAACAGTTGCAATCTCAAAGAGTCAGTAAACTAAATGTTCACTGTCTTTGAAAAAAGATCTTGACTAATGCACAATCAAAAGAGCCTTAAAATTATGGTGTATTTATTCTACAAAAACAACTTGATCATTCATCTCAAGGAACAGAAGTTCAATGATAAAAATTGCCACTGCATAACACAGCTCTTCTTGTTTTTGTTAACTCATGTTTGTAGAAAAAAAAAAACAAGAACACAGCCAAACACTTACCAAATCAAACATTCGCCATAAACAAGTGTCAGAACATGTTTAGGAATGTCAAATTCTGGAAGTCCGAATGGTAATTTCTTGAAACAGGAAGTGTGCTTGTATAAGAGTCTGTAACCAAAACAATTAGGTGCAAATTATTTACTGGAGCTACTGCCAAACATCTATGATGCAGTACTCTCATCCCATGACGACTGTTCTACAGACATGTGACTACTCTACAACTGTGTATAATCGAGCAGAAAGATGAAGCCTGTTACTTAGTTACTCAGTCAAAATGTTTTAGTTTAAATTGTTTATTTAATCCATTTAATTCCACTCAAATCCATTTAAACTAATATAAATTTTGCACAGTTGCATTTTCGTAAATACAGGTTTCAAGTGCCTGCACATTAGAGACCTTAAGATTGAGGTTTTTCAGCATTTCCCACGAACCGCGAATGTCAAGAAGTCACGTGACCAGGGCCTTGCTGTCAGGTTTGCGGTTTGAGGTTCACGTTTGTACAGCTAGACCACACTCCAGAGGTAAGTGATTTACTGCAAGGTTTTTTGAACCCTAAAACATCACAATCCCACATTTGAGACTTCAGAACTCTTTTGCTTGTTGATTATCGAATTCTATTTCAAAAAAACATAAAATGTTTTTCAGACAACTTCTCTGCTAAAATAGAAGTAAGTGGATGAATGAAAACAAACATGACTGCCACGAGCTACCACCTGCGAATCTTAAGTTCCAAATATGGACAGACGGGGAACATGAAACCGTTAACTGCAAACCGCAGTTTGTCATTTGAAGTAAAATGACCAAACCATGATCTTAAGGTCTCGATTGTCTAACAACAATTACACGTAACTTTTGAAAGCAAAATACAATGATTGTACAGTCATGTAATCAACTTGGCAATTACTCTCAAGGCTTGTTTAAATCATTTATAAACTGAAGGCAATTATAGTTTTTTTCTCACCACCCCACCCCCACACAACCAGAAAAAAGAAGGAGCAGAAGTGAAATTTGACAGTCTTGTTTAGTAAAGATTATGCTACTGTCCCAAATACAGTAAAAACCCAGATGTAAGAACCTAGTGATTTAAGAACCTACAGCCTGAAATATGGCATTTAAATACCCAAAAAATAAAAGAACCTGTTCAGCCTGGCAAAGAAAAATAGATTCTTATACAAAAAAAAATCACTCCAATTTTGACGGTGAAAATTCTGGATTTTAATTGTGCAAGAAAATTCTGACAAAAAGTTATTGTGTATGTGTCTTCACTGATTTACATTTGTTTGGATTTTCACTAGAAATATGTTTTCCATAAACCATTAGGTATTGGTAGTACAATATTTCTGCCAATGGTTACACTACGACAACCTCTGAAAAATAAGAACCTATTAAGAACCTAGTCAGCCTGAATTCTGAAAAACTACCCTAACATAGAAGAAACTGTTCAGCCTGACCTTCAGAATTCTAGGTTCTTGTATGCAGGATTTCACTGTATTACAGATCAACAAAAATTGATACTCACTTCCATATTGTCATTACTACAAGTGCTGTGACAACTTGGAGGAAAAAGTCTATCCAAATCAGCATGTACATCTGAGATGCAATTTGGTTTTCCCAGTTCTGAAAAAATGAATCAAGATTCATGAAAAATTCCTGCAGGGCCAAACATTTGGGGTTTTAACAAAACATTAAATTAACAATCATACCACTCATGTAACTTACATGCAAATAAATTCTGCACTTAGCCTCAGTGGAAGTCACCAAAACATTTCTGAGAGTATGTTATGTTACAGGTCAAAATTACATTCAGGTTAATAATAATTTGTTTACCCTGCAGGTTGATTCTCAATTTCCTTTGTCTCCTAGCTGTAGCGCTAATTAGTCTCGCTTGGGTAAGCATCGAGACTCATTATCTGCACCACGTTTTTTTGCCCCAGGGGTACTCCCTTATATAGGCTATACAGGTACGTGGGGCGCAAAAGGGTATGTTTTTTTAGCCATTTTGGACTGAAATAGGGTGTCAATTTCGACCATTTTGGTCTGAAATAGGGTATGATTTGTGCACTCTTGTCTTGAATTGGGTATGCTTTTTAGAAGAAGCTACTTCTTCATCATTTGGCGATAAGGCCATTTCCCTTTTAATGTTTGCACCAACCGTGTACATGCCGTAAGTAATATATCAAACATGAGACGCAGTGTTTCATCACCAGATGAAACACCGAGAAGAGAGTTGAAAATACGACACGCAGCGGAGTATTTTTGATGAACTTCGAGGTGTTTCATCTGGTGATGAAACACTGTGTCGAATGTTTGATATTTCTTCTCAAACAAAATCATTTTTGAAGGAGAAATTAAGGATGCAAATACTGAGCAGTTTTTCATCCAATTTCCAAACACTCATTAAACATTAATTTTCTTTGTATTTTCTTTATGAATTATTAATGAGTTCAAGCGCTCCGGTCACGTGCCGGGCTCAAGGGCTTCAGGTCTGAAATAGAGTATCAAATTTTTGATCAGGTCCGAAATAGGCTTTTCCGAAACATGTTGGTCCACGAATTCTATAATGCTTGAAAGCATCGATTACTTTGGAACAAGTGAACACTGCTGAGTGGTCGGAAAAAAAAAGAAGAATCTTAATTAACAAAACTACGATGGTCGGGTGTTGTAAACTTTTATTGTATGCAAATGGGTCTTGTGATGAGCATGCGATTTATTTTCGGTGATGATTGAAATGATGTGCCAAGTAATTAACTTTTCTGATCTCTGGCAATGATGTAATTTCTCTGGAATCGAGGCCCTTGAATTTTCGTGTATTTATACACACATATAGCCTGCGACCACAGACGTATTTCCTGCCGCCCCTAACAAGCATACTAAATCAATTCAGAAACAAGTAAAATGCATCGACATCGATAGAGTAGGAAGTAAAAAACCTTTAGCACGTAAATCCTGTTTCACATAGAATTAATCGCCTCCTCATTTCTCGATCTAATCTCCAAGCAGAGCAAGACTAAATGCCGCAATAAGCGCATTCTTGTTATTCATGAATTAGGGCTAGGAGACAAAGAAAATTGAGAATCAACCTAGCCTTAAAAATTTTAACCTGAATATAATTTTGACCTGTAACATATTACAAAGGTTTGCTTGGAAGCTCTCTTTCTCAGAACCAGTATTTTAGCTACATTATACAATGTAAATTCAATCAAGAAATTAATCGGTCTAGTCATCTCACACTGAACAAAGTGACGCTAACCAGTGGAGTCCCTCATTCCATCTACTGGTGATTATGTTAACTTGATACACCGCCAAGAATTTTTTGTTAGCAGCATGTGTCAATGATGTCATTTTAACAACGTATAACAAAGATTCAATACCTGTTGGCAGCACGTCTCTGGACTCTCACTGCATCTCTTTCCCACCTCTACATAAAGTGTAATCATCAGTACAGCTATGGAAGCCAGCTTTAACAAGACAGTCCTGGAAGATAATTGCAATCTGACATTATTTATCATTATAACAATCTTGCATGCATGATGGCAGAAGATTTCAACAATACACACAGTTCAAGCTACAGTATAGGTATTTATGTTGAAGGTAACATCCATTCTCAGGATAAACTACCACATTTTGATTATGGAGACATCATCTGAGGCGACCAAGGAAACTCAATCCACTTATGGATGACTTGCAAGTGCTTCAGAATTATAAAGCTGCCCGTATCATTTTAGATCTCCCGGCACACACATCTTCTTGTGACACCCAAGTGAAATTACATTGGAAACCACCAATGTATTGCACAGAAGAGCTGAGCACAGTGCCATTTTTGTTTATAAATCAATTGATAACCTTTTTTCTTGTGCCTCTCAATTTTGTTTTAATCGTGATTTTCATGCATGATTATAACAGCCAATTTAGGAACAATCTTAGGAAAACCACAGCCAAAAGAAGGTGGGGCCATTGGACCAGTATCAACTTTGCTGCAAATGAGTGGAATTCCCTTGATCTATCACTTAGGGAAGACACTTCTTTATCCAGTTTTAAACAAAACCTGTCCAAAGTGAGTCTTAAAGTACCTGTTAATAAGTAAATACTAACTACCTATTTTTAATTTTAGTGATGTACACCTCCTTTTTTATAACTTTCACCATTTTTTAAAACTTTTATCATCCTCATGTCAATCAAAATTAATATTATTTTTCTTAGTGATTTTAGTCTAAGACGACCCTGATCCTGTACATCACTACATACATACATACAACCTTTATTTACACACAAAATTAATTCAAAGCTACAGGCTTGTGGGGTTGTGTTGAAGCCGGAATCCTCAATAAAGATAACCATCATTCATTCAAACTAGAGTTTTCCTTTGTTTACCATAACTAACTGATTCTGAATCTAGGAATTATGAATCAAGTAATTAAATTGAATACTGGTTTAAGCAGAGAATGGGTTTCATCAGGTAGAATGGTCTGCCATTTTGGTCTAACAACATGTGAGAAGGTTTGCCTTATGAAATTAAAATAAATGCTTTATGACTAAGTTACCATCACATCCCAAGAGACTCAGAAAGACCGCAAAACACTGAGTAATAAATAATAGTGAGAGTTTGTACAAGAATGTCAGGCAAACTAAACACTTTAAGTACCAAACCTACTTCAATCTATTTTCCTTCTATGCAGTACCAGCTCTAACATTAAAACTGCAACTTACCGAAACAAGTTAATGGAAACTTCGAAACTTGGACTCCAGTCTTCAAAATTAGAAAGAGAGGTAAAGAGCACAGGTAAAACCAAGTTCAAAACAGTGATAGTCAGTGAAGGTGCAAAACTCAACAGGGTCTGTGCAAAGTTGCCCATTTCTGCTGCTTTCTGCTGGTTACTCTAAAAAAAAACCATTAATACACAAAACACACAATTATTAATGGTACAATTAGGAACCTAATTTTCAGTTACATGTAATTACAAGTAAGAAGCGAACAAAAGAGCAAGATGGGTTTGAGTTTGTCGACCTATTTTATACTAAATATACAATGATTTTTCATGCAAGTATTTTTATCCAAACACACCAAAAATATAATGTGTGACTCCAATGAAATTCCCTACTTTTCTTTTCTCAAATAAGCCCAATTTTCTTTTTTAACTGCTAGACAAAATTCAGTAGAATACAAAATACATTGTAGAAGGTACTAGCAAGCATGTATCAAAATATCTGTGAGGAATGAAGTTTGTGCACTGCTCTTTTGTGTCATTTTGAATCTTGACTTCTCTGGTCTGTGTTTCTACTTGTGGTAGACATTCTTCATTTATGTAGTACAAAGTGACTTCACATTTTTCCACACATGACTCCGCTAGTTACCATATTGTGAAGGAGTTGAACTTACCTCAAAGGTTAAAGGAAATTTGGATTTTTTGCCCTACACAAGAATACATAGTTTTGCTAACCTCTTTGTCAGAAGAACCATGAAGACTACAGTGTATGGCCAGTCCAAGTATAGTTTTTTTAAAGCAGCACAATTTACCACGTGTGCAAAATGAAAACAAGTTAAGACAGAGGGTACTTACAGTGTTTGTAGAAGCTTCCACAGCAAAAATAATTGCATAAACAGCACCTCCTAGCAGGATTGTCACAAACAAAGAGATGATGGCTCTTAAGGAGTAAAGCCGGCATTTCTTGCCTGTTGTTCGATTTT